>JAYJME010000185.1:0-31055 GCA_036873775.1 Costaria costata | reverse complement strand
TTGGGCAAACAAACTTTTTTTTTTATGGCGGGGTACACTTAACCCCTTTAGAACCCCCCCCCCGCGTTTTTGGGGGCAAAGTGCTTGGGATTATCAGTGTGGGATAATGTTTACAGTCTCAGTAGGGTTATTAAGGTGGCTCTTGCTCTCCGAGCTTGTTGCACTTGTATGGTCTCCCACCGATGGTGCGGAAGGTACCTTGCCAAGAGTCGATTTTGGCGCCCGCCGACGTATTAGACTGTTGTACCGGCATGCCACGACCTTCCCCAGCAATTTTTGCACCATCAGGCCGTAAAGGAATACCAGGCACCGGGCATTATAGTACGTATGAAGGCGCATCAGCCCAAGTGACGCATAATTCCCTTCTCTTACCCGCGCTTGGAATTGTGCCATCGCGCAGCTGATCTACGACCCCCTAGCGATCTTCCAGCCAGCTCCAGCCGACGCCACGCGTTCACGACCAGGGGGGACGGATGTCTTTCGTCCCCGCTCAGTACCGCCTACGCATATTTGGACCCGCCAGCGTGAGGACGATACGATTTTCCTCGCGCCGGAGGCATTGGTGGATTCAGAGCAAGCGATGGCGGAAGACCCCGATGCGGTTGGCGTGACGGAAGGCGCACTGGTAACGATGATATCGGGAGAATCGGACGAGGAGTACGAAGACATCTGGGGTGCAGAGGACCCGATGTCAGGAAAGGGACACGACGGTGCGGAATCGGAGAGCACGCATTATGAAGAGGTAAACATGTGAAAATAATACGATGGTGAAATTACGTGCCTTTTTTCTGCTCCGAGATTGGTTTTGAGCTCTCTCTGCCCAGTGTTGTCAGTTCACCGTGACACATGTCTGCGTGCAGAGATCTGATAATTCTAAGGTGCCAAGTTGGAGTCGAGCAAAGCGTTCCCGGCTGTGTATGGTGTCTGCGGTTGCCCATTTTGTGATATGGTTCTGAGAGGCAGATTTTTGCTGTTAGCGAGTGTACGAATGATCAGTAAGAACACGATTAACGTATCAAGAGAGTTATCCAGAAAAAGGAAGCCAGTCTTGGCATCTATGCTCAAGCACTCTACCGACCAGATCTGTCTTCCGGCGGTGAATTTTTCTCGTTGAAGCTGCACGGCGTAATGTCAATCTTCAGCGTTGGTTTTAATGCAACGGCGTTGTCGCTTTCATACTTGAAACGCCCCAGAAACGAGAGGGGAGATGTCGTGGCAACGGGGTGAGGAGGCATGTTTTCGCGAACGATTCAAGCCAGGACCTCCGAGGCCACGTGGGCAATGATCTGTGGAGCTTCACCACTGACACGTGAGGGTTCGGAAACAATTATTACCTAAACGTAATACCACCATGGCGTATTGTAAATGTTTCCAATTTCCAGTTGTATGGGGGGTATACCTTCCGAACGACGTCTTGCGCACGCGGAGAAAGTTACGATATCATCGATCGCCATGATCAAGCCACCCTTGGATGACATTGCTGAAATGTCGAGCCTACTCGACATTGTCCGCTTGCCATCCTCGTCACCATCTTTGCAGGTGTGAAAAAATATCCCATAAGCTACGGCGGGGGATCTAGCGTTACAACCCTAACAATCAATACCTGAGACTTCCTCGAGCAAATTATCGTTAGTCTAGCCGATTTCTGCACGCGTCGATGCCGATCTTAGCGCGCCGAAACACAGCAAATATCCTTTGACCCTGTGCAACCCACTCGTTTTGACGCATTTCGCATTTTCGTTGAATTTAACCTTGACTACATTCAACCCACTTGTTTTGACGCGTTTCGCATTTTCATTGAAATCGAAGCCTCTGTGCGGCGGCCTCGAGGTTTGGGGTTTCCGCCTTGCTGACAGTTGCAAAGCGATGGCGCGGTGGACAAGGAAAGCTTTTTTCCGAGCATCTTTTCGGCTCTGTGGAGCGCCTGTGGCAGCTCCTTCGACACACACACGTCATTGAACAGGTGAGCACGAATTGCGCTCGACGGGCGCTTGTCGTGTTCGGAGGGGGAAATACGCCCGTGGTCGCTTGATTTTCAGAAAGGTTTACGAGTATTTATTTGTAGCAGAGGTAGACTGTATAGATTAGACTTCATACTCGTGTTATATTATATGATAGTACGAGCTGGTCCAAGAACCCCGAATTGCGTCCACCACGAATGTCGCATGCATTATTTTGTCACATATTTTGTACCATACTGAGGGCCGTGAACAGCGGAACAGGATGATCTAGTTTTTTATTTGTTGAAGATCTAGGGCTGGCGCTAGCGGTGTAAATGTGTCCCGACCAACCACAGGACATGAAGGAGATGGGCGGGGATTAAACTAAATGGGCTTTGGTTGGCGAGTTTTGCGTAAAGTGACCACAATCTAGTGCGCGTAGGTTTGTTCGCCTGCTGCAGTGTCCGATGATCGGGGTTGAAACTCCGTCTGTCCGAGGTGGCGATCATTGTTTTGTTCTCTGCTTCTGGAGTGTATTATGTTGGACTCGGCGCGCCACCTGTGCCATGGTGCAGTGCGCTCGGTGTCAACAAACATTACCCCCTGCTACAGTCACAAGGACCAGAGGATGCGTGGACACTGTTCCTTGCCGGAAAATAAACGCTTCCTCAGCTCGAAGTGATACAAAGAGAACAACGCGCACACCCGTGCGCCCTTTCTTGCACGCTGCGCCAATGCGATAGGGCAATCTGCAATCGAAGGCGATGTCTGTGCTCAAGAAATGCGTGATTGAGTGTATCAGAGGGGAAGGGGGGGCCGCTCTCGGCCGATCTCTCGTCGGTCATGCTCTCGATGCTTTGCGGGAATGTGCAGCTCATCCTGGACCGAGGGTCGTGGCTTGTGTCCTGGAAACGTCGCACCCTTACCAGACCAAGATGGTGAGTACCCACAGCACGCGTGGAATAATTCAACCACGAACGGCACGCTAACGATGGACGCTATAATTTGCACATTGCGTCTGAGACCATGGCATTGTATGAGCCGAAACAGGATATATTCCGGTTCTAATTTTTCTCGTTACAGGATATATTCCGGTTCTAATTTTTCTCGTTACAGGATATATTCCTGTTCTAATTTTTCTCGTTCCGGCCGTGAGTCTCGGTTCATGTCGTGGTGTTTCTGCTGTGACAACAGCGCATCGACGAGATGTTGCAGTGTATTCCTACAAAAATCAAACCCAATTCCGCCGCCAAATATCGTCGTTATATTCACAACCAGGATGTGGAGTGGAACGTACACATGTCCGGTGCCTCGCGCATCAAAGTCGTATTTGACCCTCGTTCTCGCACTGCTTTGGACTGCGACTGGTTGAGCATCGCCCAAGAGCCTGATGGGGAGTCTGCCAGCCAGCACCTAGAAAAGCGAGGCAACAGTGGCCGCTATCATGGGCGGGGCGGCCGCGAAAACTTCCCCGGGTTCGGCGGCCGAGCGCCACTGTGGCTGAAGGGAGATCGATTCGTCGCGCGCTTCCATAGTGGCCTCAACACCACCGACTGGGGAGTGCGCTTCACGGCCTACGGGTTCCTCGATGACAGCAACGGCGAAGGTCGCGACAGCAATCGCGCACAACGAGCAGATGATGGATCAGAGGGGGAGGAGGCGGGGGTGTCGGTGCCGACAGATGCAAGGGATGTTAACCGTTTGCCGAGATCTGGAGATGTCAAAACCCGTGCTGCAACAAGGCATACGCGAGTCCTTGATGTCGAGTTGTGCTGCTGGCTTCTCGAGATCTTGAGCCATGAAGGACGGCAAGTACCTGAACTGACCGCCTGTCTTTGTGATAAGCACGCCCTGGGCGTGTATCGGGAATGCCTTCAGGTGTTCTCCCAGAGACGGCAACTGCGCGTTCTGCGGCTCGTGACATGCGTCATCGCGGAAGCTAGAGTACCGTCGACGTATCGTACTCTCCCACAGCCGCTAGCTACCGCGTTCCCGGCGTCGGACATCTCCTGGGGCAGGAATTTGGAGGTGAGGCCGTCTGCTGCAGATGCCGATGCGGCTCTCGAGGTCATCCTCGCTCAGATCACCACCCAGAAAACCATCGAGGGTGACCCTTTAACGATGTCGCCGTACCTGCAAGCGCTCGTGCAGTGTGCTGCGCGCTTATTCGCGTTTCCGGGCTGTGCTGGAGGGTTACCCGACAGCCGTTTGGCCGACGAAGCAGACATCAAAGCCCCTCCACCAGCAACCCCGGAGAGGGATAGCCAGGTGGTGCGGACAGTTGAGGTTGCACCTGGGACTGAGACGTGCGTGCTGGTGTCACCGGAAAGGTCGAGGCGTTCGACCGGGAGGCTGCTTCGTACGGGCCCTAGCGTAGACGCTGTCCGGGAAGTTGCAGCCGTCTGGGCGGCCCTGTCCGACTTCTTCCAGGGTACCACCCCCACGCGCATGCTCCTGGGGGCGTTTTTGCCCATTTTGACGGAGGCCTTCTCCGAGACAGTGCAAAGCACCCACCCCTTCGACCTGGTGTCGCAGCATCGCGTCATTGCGGTTCCAGGCGCTACAGGGATGGCGGCGCGGTTCGATCATCGCACCGAAATGCGGGAGGACGACAAGGTTATCATTCGAGCCCCCCGTCGCCACTCGACCGCGGGTTCGTCAAAGGCTGCAACGCTAAGCCAGCTGGTCGGCTCCCTTACGTCCCAACCTACAAAGGCGGCGACTGCGGTTGGCAACCTCCTACATGATGGCGACGAGCTGAGCTTCTTTGGGTTGGTGGGTGGCACGGACGAGGAGGACCTCCCACTTGTCTCGGTTGGGGATCTGGTCGTCCGTGGCCCCGACTGGGCTTTCGGCGACGAGGATGGAGGAGCCGACAAAGATTTTCCTACGGAAGAGGAATCTTCAGCTCAAGCGAGAGTTGGTGTTGTGATCGCCCTGGAAAAATGGGATAAGTGTGACGGTGCTGGCGCGCGAGTGCGCTGGGGAGAAAGAACAGACGTGGGAGCCGCTGGCGCTGGAGGCGGAGATCAGGAGCCGGTCAAGGGCTTTGAAGCTCTGTACTCCGTCCATAGTCCAGCACATGTGCGAGTCGTTAAGCGCGGGGGTCTGGATCGTGGGCGGAGGCCGGTGATCGCAGCTGGGGACGCTCTTGAACTGGACATAGTGCCGGCGGGAGCAAAGCGGGGCGCCGGCGGGGCCAACGAACCTGCTGGGCACGCTAGCGGTGGTGGTTCCGCTGGAAATCGGAGTCATGCTCAATGCATCCGCTTCGACGGGGAGTCAACATATGTCGATTTACCTCGCTACCGAGGCATGCGCCTCGAAGGAGACTTCACACTTGAAATCTGGGCGTGGCTAGATCCTGGAACAGCCCGCGATGGAAAGCAGAAGTGCGTGTTTTCGAGGGCACTCGACCAGTCGCTCCATCAACAAAGCAGACACGCCACCACAGGCGACTGGGCCGTTCCCGAAAAAGGTACTAACGCAGCGCCTGTACTTGACGGTCAAGGAGGCGGTTCGTATTGTCCTCCGGGCGAGAACCACGAATCAGTTGGCCGTCCTGAGAAGAGAGAAAACGGGCACCCACTTGTCTGCTCTGACACAGTTCGTAGCGCGGCGCCCACTGGGGTGAGCACGAAAGAATTTTCCCCGGACTTGCATTCCTGCTCGCCGAGGAATGACGCTCCTGCCAGCAACCTCGGTGGAAATCTACCAACACCTGGCGTTTCGACCGCTGTTGTAGACCTAGTTCCACGGGGCGCGGCGATTGTAGCAAGTGATTGTGCGCCATCGGGTTCCGAAGCCGATAAAAACTTGGGTGCTGGCTCTTCTGGTGTGGGCGACGGTGCTGAGGCGATGGCAGCTGCCGGGGTCTACAAGGGCAACGCCAGTAAGCAGGCAGAGGAGGAAGGGAATCTGCCGCAGGTGGGAGGGAAGTGGGTTGGTGGTAGTGATGGTGAACGCATAGGAACTGCCCACTCCTCATTTCTCGATAGGCAGCCGTTGCTCCTGCCGGGTGGAGTCGATAGGGGCGGCGACGACCCGGCCGGTCGGGGAAACACCGACGAAGATGAGCTGTTTCTTTTGGAGGAGGATGAAGAGGAGGAGGAGGAGGAGGAGGAGGAGGAGGGAGAGGAAGATGAGGAAGGAGACAAGCCAGCGGACGAAAATGTCGAACAGCAGCAAGGCCCCGGCCCTGCCGGAGCTGTTGATGCGGTTGCACTCGATGGTGGAGACGCGGGAGTGACACCCACCCGCACCACGGAAGATTCTTCGACTTCCCGTCAGGTGCGACTACATCGTCAAAGTTTTGCCCTACGCCCCTTGAAAACTCGACTACTATTCCACGCTGTTTAGGCATGCCGGCAGACCTCTCGCACGGCGTGACCAACGTTTCTCACCTACTTGAGTTTTCTTAAGTCTCTTGATGGTGCTGAACTATTGCCTTCCATAGGGGTTGGCAAAGTTCGATGAAAATCGACGAGTAGTGGGAGTGCTGAACCCTATGCCCGATGAAAATTAAGGCACGTACCTGGCGAGAAAAGGAACGACACTTGTTACCACGGCTTGTCCAGAAGGTCGGCGAGGGTAAAACCTCCTACAAGTTGAGCTGGAAAGTAACAGTGACGGTTAAAAAAAACGGGGAGCACGTGAAATCCTTGATAACTCCCACTCCTTTCCACCGAGTCTTAACGGCACAATTGTAACGTTCAATGCGCGCAGGACTCGCCGCCTCCGGGAGCCGTGACGTCAGAAAACGTCTACTTAGGCTTGAGGGTGATAAGGGGCTTCGATTGGAAATATCGCCAGCAGGTGAGACAGTTGTGGCAAGCAGAGGCGCGACAATCCGTATGCTCAGTTTCGAGCGAAGGGTGCAGGGTTATGCTTGGATAGGAGATGCTACTTTGTTCAGCGATTTATATCGTGTCTTACGTGTTGTGTGGAGACAATGCCTGTTTTTTCGTCAGCGTACCGGTAGTTGAAGAAGATGTACACAGATGGAACTGGTGCGTTCCGTATACACAGGTAACACGTTTTTCTCGGGAGAGACTGGAAAAATACGGCACACAAAGTTCCTCGTTGTGTTGCAACATTGCACTGCCTCTGACACATCAACCGCTGCGAAACGCCCAATCAGGATGGAGGAAAGTCGAAGGCCGGCACGGTCGTGGGTATCCGAAGGCTCGACTTTTCGTGCCCACCTGATGGAGACAACCCTATTCACGCAGGATGGACCAAGGTAAACAAGCCATCCTACTTAAGCTAGCGGTTGGCTGCTGTGCTGGTTTCGCGCGACATTATGATGATGGTACTTCGTTTGGTATAGAAAGCTTTTTGAGGCCGTGACATCCAGAGAAGAACCATCATCTCGTCCGCCGTTGTAAATTGCATATCGACACGTGTCGTGTGGGTAAGGTGTTTGGTGGGAGATTCTCGCCATTTTTCGTTTGTTTTATCATGCTTTTGCCTTGGAGCGGAATGACAGGCACCCCACGAAAGAGTTCGTCCCTCCCTGCCTACTCCGCTTTACCTTGGTCACAACCCAGAGACCATGGTACACTGTTCTTTCTGTTGCGACAAGAAATATCTGTTCGGGTGGAGCGGAATGGCTGGTACATGCTAGCTCAGTCATGGTACCGGAAATTGTGCCACGGTTGAAGATGTGTGTGTGTGTGTGTGTTTTTTCTTCTTGTTGGCGCTCCCCCTTGTAGGGATGCAAGGGCCTATGGTCATGCGACTACGGCCATCCATGACAATGAATGCACTTCCTACTAAAAGCGCCACTCGTGCCACATATGCGGTAAGCGCCTCCTTCAGTCCTGCGCCCTTCAAAATCACCGATGTTTACCCCGTTGCCACCTGAGCAGGGAATAATGTCAATAATTATCGACGAGTATAGCATTTGCTACACGAAGAAGACCGGACTAAAGGGGTGGGAGATGTGTCGAACTGCCATGCAAAGAGCTGTGCGACACGCTCGATAAAATCGAAAAGGGGCATGGTGATACTTTCACTGCTGCAAGCTTTTTCTAGACGCTCGAAAAAAAATCACTCGTCGATTTTATGATCGCTACACGTCGGTCCGAAAAGGGTGAATAAGCTTGACCCTGCAACCTTCCCTAACGCCAGGTACGTTGGGACAACGGGCGCGCCAACAGTTACGAGACCGGTGCACGCGGAAAATTCGCCATCAGCTTTGCGGACGCCGTGCCCGGTATTCCTAGGGATCTCGTCGCTGCTAGCGCGACGGACCGCAGAATCACTATCAGCTGGTCCCCCCCAGCTCATCTTGGCCGCCCGACGCTTCAAAGGTGTGTTCGTTTGCATAATGTGTCCCGCGGTACTCGAGGCCCGCAAGCGTTTCTTCATGTACTTCACACTCGAGGCCCTTAAGCGTTTCTTTTTGTTCACCTCAATGGCACTGCAAAGGGTTTCGTCTTAGGCGATTCGAGTTGTTGAGAAGAATCGCGGTGTACATGGGAGTTTCGTTAAACATGTTTGATTTTTTTAGGACATGCAATCAGCCCGTTCAAACCTGATTATATAAAGAGAGAGTGTGGTGACCGCTTATAGTTGAAGAATCTGCCTTCAGCAACCTCCTTCTACTATTTCCGGGGGGGCCATCGTAATCAGAACACAGCATGGACCCAAAAAAACATATACTTCACACTTGCCTATTTTTTCACACCATACTAGAAACTCATCACCATGTTCCCCCGTCGTAGATGCCCTTGCTTTCAGAGTGTGAACTTTCTCCCTGTCATCTACAAGGGCGCTATCCACGGCAGTCCCGCGCCTTACTTCCGTAATCTTAAGGTAGAACAGAGTCCACGTCCTTCTTTATTTGGCAAGGCTGCAATTTCGACGCGGCCTCCTTACGACGGTCTGCAAAAAGAAGTTGTGTAGGGCGAAACCTCAAACAATGTAACAAATTATCGACACATCGGACAGATTACGATCTACCGTAGTTAATCTACGTCTTAGATTTGCCGTTAGGATACGTTGCGCAAGAGTCGTATCATGCAGACCATATCAAGCAAAGATCCCACCCGACTAACATGAGACAGATCGTGAAGATCGTACACATGAGGGGTCCATCTACCCGTTAGATCTACCTGGCAGATCGTAAAAATAGGGATCTGATCTGCCCGATGTGGGAAATTTTCGTATTTATAGGTTGGTGACCGAACCACACGGTTGCCGTTTTCGCGCCCAAAACGCGTACGCGCGACCCGAAAGGCAACGTCTCTTGCTTTCGTTAAAAGACGAGCACGGTGATTCCTACCACTAGGACTGGATTGGTTCTGGTGTGCTTAGCAGGCAGGTATTCTGTTACCCACGATACAGTCGTGCATTGTGGCTCACACGGCTTCACCCAACCAAGACCTTACGCGAGCCAGCACCGTAAAAACTGCTACATTGCTTACTGTTATTTGGCAGCAAGGTTGGATCACACCTGATACCTGGTAGTGTACTGTAGCGAAGATACGACCGTTATTCATCAACTCTGACATCACGAGTAAATCTTGTTCACGCGAAAATATATAATTTCGATTTATCATCAACCCACCATGCACCGTTGTCGAAAACTACAAGGGAACAGTGATAAGGGAGCTGCAGAAGCGAGGGCCCGGCACGTTTTTATAATGCTGGCTTCCTTCCCCGCGTCGCAAGACGTGATAACAATTTACGCAGCAATGTGCAATGTCTCAGCCCGCGTGTACATCTAGCCTCTTGCAGAGGCGTAAAGAAACGACGCGGTTAAGAGTTGACAATAAAAAAACTCGCCAAAGACTGACCCATCAAATCCCACCGTCGGTACTCGTAGGGAACCCTTTTTTTCAGATCCTTCACGGCACGTCGAAATGCTGAGCACAGCACAGATTTTTTGTTGACGTATCCCGAATCAACATCCTACAGTACATATTCGCCTGCCTCAATTATGGTGCCTGTTGCCGCAGTCTGCTGTATTTATGGCCACCAATAGATTGGCCCCCCTGTTTTGACCGGTAGCCCGTAATAGTGAGCCGTTCCCGCTCTTGCACCTACCTTGCTTTGTAACATCTTGAGTCATTGCAGCTATATAGTCTACTGCGACGATGTCGAGATTGCGTCTGTGGCCGGCGACACTCTGAAGTTCACCCACACCAACCGGATGCGCGGATGGCCGTACAGTTACAGGTGCGACATACTCCGGTCTCTGTCGTCAACGCGTTGCGAGCGTTGTTAACTACCCTACCATCGATCGGGATTTTGATATATCATTGCGCGTGTTTTTATCAGGGTTGTTACAGAGGTTAGCCTCAGAACGACGGGCATGTATCTTTGCGCAGTGGTGTGGTTTGGCTAGCCATAGCGCGCAGCCGTGGTGTCTCTCACCATTAGCATCAACCCCTCCAGAAGAGTTCTCCTACGGTAAGGAGGCCACTTTTTAGGTCCTTTTCTTTTCAACCGCTCAGGGCCACTCGTCCGAGTGACTTCTTACCCCATTTATTTTTCAATCGTAAAAACTTGCACGTTTTTTTGGGTGGTTTCGCGGCACCCCCTACACGGGGACCAGTAATTTATTTATTTACCCTATGTACGCCAATAACATGCTTTGAAAATCGATTTCTGAGCGAAGTACGGGGTCACTTGCCGGAGTGAGGAGAACAGTGGTGGCGAATGGTGGCGAAAATGAGGACAACCCCCCTCTGCTGTCTTATAGCACCAGTCAGAACTACACGCACGTTTTTGGGACAAACTACCAAGAGTCTAGTTGTGAAAATTGTTTTGCAGCAGTAAAAGGGTTAAACTGTGCACCTGCACCTTCCCCCCCCCCCCCGCTTCCTTTTTCGCCAGCGTTGCCGCTCGAGGGGCAGCGGGCACGAGCCCATGCTGCCCCCCGATGATGGCAATGACGGCAACCAAGGATGACAGGCGCACGCAGCTGGCGCTGTGGGTGGGGGGCCAAGGCGAGATTCAGTTTGCGATGGGGAACGAGCGCGGGAAGGGCGTTATCTTGGGAGCAGGACAGTGCCAGGAAGGCGTGTGGACCCATTTAGCCGTGTCTATGGAAGGCCGCAAGGTGATATTCGCACCGCGGCTGTTTGCGGCGCACTGCGGCGGGAGCCTAGAGCTCACGCTCCGCACGCCCCGAGAATTTGAGGCTGACCACAGCAAGTGTGAAGCGAGTCGGATTAGATTGTGGCATGTTTCGCTTGCTGTTTCCACACGTCGCTGGTGACACCATTGACGGTCTCCAGTGTGCGATGATTAACACAAAATGCGCCCCCCAATGTACTTATAGTCAAAACGGTATCTCATTTGTCACAAGGCCGCGCTTTCGGTCTTTCAAGGTTAGCATGGCGTCATGAGCTCCCAACCACTTTAGTCCCCAGCTCTCCTGCGTGTCGCCCTCTCTAGCTTGCCTGGTACTCCTTGTCCTCAATGCCACTATACCTGTTCCCCACTGGTTTTACCTGGCTTCCTGTCATGGGGTTTCCTATCGTAAATGCCTCCCGTCCCCACCCTAGGTGTCGGTGTTTGTGGATGGTGACCGGCGTGCGACTGGAAAGTTTTTGGGTCGTCGGCTCTGCCCCGCGTCTCTGTCGCCTGCAACCTCCAGTCATTCAGAGCAGCCAAGCGCCGAGCCTCTTCGCTTGGGCAGCCGAGGGGATCACGACTTCTGGAGAGGGCAGCTGTGTGGCATGCGAGTGTGGGGATTGGCTTCCGTGTCCTCTGACATACGCCGAAAAATGGGGTCAATACCTTCGGCGAGCCTTGTACGCGCCCCGCCGCCCCTATCCTTCAAAGTGACGGTGCCGGCGGCTCAAGAGGATTTTCAAAGGCTGCGTGTTGATGCTCCGTTGCCAGATCCATCGGAGGGCGTGATGGGAGCGCCTGGAGCAACCAAAGCGTACTACGAGGTGAGCTTGAAAGGTACCATGGCACGATTTGCTCCCTTGTGGTCGGGCAGGTTGTAGCTAGAGTCCGTGAAAAGAGGTTTTACTCTGTTTGCTGGGAGCTATCGTATTTTGAGTATTTGTTGTGTTACGCGTGTTTTGCATACCACTATTCGTACGTCGTGATATGGAAGGTGGTGCAGTTGAGCTCAAAACCGCCGATCTTTTCGGCGGTACGTCACGTCACGCCATACACGCGAGCTTATACAGTAATCTACGCCACTGCGAGCGAGTTGCCACTGTCCCCGGCTGTTGAGTGAGTTTCTCCACGTGCGCGCCGAAGTATGCCTAAATTGTACATAGTAGCAAGTTTGGGTGATACAACACAAGTGCCCGGTAGGTGGTTAATGACAACCTAAGAAATTGGGTAAGACCACCGGCCGGGGCAGGAGGCCTCATCCAATCCCATACTTATATTGAACGATCGGTGGCAGCATAAAAATGGTGCCGTAGTCAAATCGAGACCCAAGGAACCTAAGTTTGGGACAAAAATGTGGTTCCAGCATTCGGTCTGAATCACGCGAAGAATGAACGCCGGAGTCGATTACTCAGTCCAACTAAACTCGTAGCTACCATGCGAGAACAGGGTAATAGGCACAGGAAAAGTACAGACCTTCCCACCCACCATACAGGCTGAATATTATTTTGTGTGCGGATATTTCAATGCCAGGGATGGGCGCCGCGCTGAAAGCGCTCTGCGCGCGGGGTTTATCCCGGGCGAGGCCCCCTGCTCCGGGGCAGGAGGCCTGACCCAAATCAATACGTATTTACATTGAATGATCGGCGGTAGCGTAAAAATAATAATGTAGTCTAGTTGCCTGTGTCCGCAATCTTTGCTTGCCATAGGGTGACCGCACCCGCACGGAGACGGACAAGTTGCGCATCATCGCTCCTCGGGCACTCTCTCATACGGGCACCCTCTATTCACGCCTGCCTAAACTCGCACAGCAGCACCACCGACGATTTGATCCGCCCTTGACCGGACCCTTACAGGTAGTCCTCCGCTCTGGTGGGTGCATGCAGATCGGCTGGTCGCTTCCCTCCTCCTGCCCTTCCTCTCCCGACGACGAATGCAGCTGGGCCGTTGACGGCCTGCGCGCCAAGAAATGGTACGGCCACGCTTCGCCGGTGTCTTCCCCTTGCGCGCACGGCGTACCGTACGGGAAATCGTGGAAGTGGGGCGCGGGAGACGTTATCGGCTGTGCTGTCGACTTTGGAGCGGGAACCATGTCATTCAGGTATGACATAGTTTTTATAACATTGTTAGAAATACATCAGCTGTGAGTTCGACCAATTGAGTGGTTGATAGAGACAGATATTGTGGTGCCCGCAGTTTTCCGATTGATTAAAAAATAAATAAAGGAAATTCCTGATTTGTGGGAAATGCCTGGTCGACTGGTGACGTCATCCAGGGTCGATGCGTCACTTTACGGAAAAATTGAACAATTCACAATTGGCCGTAGATGATAGCCTAAAGGGTTGGTAAGGCCGCTGTATTGCGGGGTTTTCTTTTTTTTTTGCAGCTCTAGAGGCAAGGGGAGAAAACGGAGCAAGGCGGTCTACAGGCTGGTTCAGGCAAGAAACCCCAAATTCCTTCAGAGTCCAATGTCCACGCCGTTTTTGAGAGTAAGACCCTGAAATTTTGCACATGTATTTAATGTGCCCCTGCCGAACCTTTAACCACGCCGTTTTTGAGAGTTAGACCCTGAAACTTTGCACACGTGTTTAATGTGCCCCTGCCGAACCTTTAACGGGTGTTTTGTCTTTTTCTTTTTCGCCAGATAGTTCGTTTTTTTCTTTTTTCTTTTTAACTTGGGTCTTAAGTCCGAACGTTACGGTAATTCGATCTTGATTAATCATATCCTTCCATTTTTACTAATTAAAAGCAATTTTACTCGCGGAGAGCCCAAAATCGAAAATTATGTTGAAAGGATTTGTCCGAGCTCTCTTCCAGAGGTTTCCAGCGCACCTACTCAATGCTACAGGGGCACAATATCTCGTTTTTACATCCGAGGCAAGATTGGCCAAAAATGTCAAGATCAGTAAAAAATACCGATATTTCCCATATATATCGGGTCAATGTACGAATATACATGGTTCTGTGGCAGACTATTATCTCCTCAATATTTTCGAAGGAAGTCGAAGCGAACCCCTATAGTAGTAGCCAGGTGCGCTGGAAACCTCTGGAATAGAGCTCGGACAAATCATTTCAACAGAACTTCCGATTAGGGGCTCTCCGCGAGTAAAATTGCTTTGAATTGGTCAAAATAGGAAGATTTGGTTCATCAAGATCGTATTACCATAACGTTCGGCAGGGGCGCCATGAGCACGTGTGCAAAATTTCAGGGTCTATATCTCAAAAACGGCGTGGACATTTGGACTTTAGTGCGGTAAACGTGGAAAATTACGGCTTCGCCAGGTATTTAATTGGTTTCAGTGTAAATTCGATTTTGGGCGTTAAATATGACTTAATATTGGTCCTATGCAGTCAGTTCTTCGAAAAAATGTGTGAAACCTTGTACAAACATGCCTCGGCCTGAAAAAAATGGGAAATTGTTTTTCTTCCTAAGGAAACACCTTACTGTTATTGACCTCTTTGAAGGCCTGTGATTGGTCCGGACACTTTTTCGGCGCTAGCGCCCAGTCCTAGGTCCTTAAAAAAAAAACTGGCTGTGTCACCCTCTTCCAGTGTTCATGGCGGTCAGTATGATACCATATATGTGACATTCGAGTAGATATGGTGATCGGCATTCGTGGCTGGTAAAAGTTGGGGTTTCTTGCCTGAACCAGCCTGTAGCGAAATGCGATTGTGTCTAACCGTGCTGGATGGACTGTATGCAATAACACGTGCGTGCGTGGCAATCCAGCTGAATGTATTAATAGTACATAGGAATAGTGACCCTGCAACATTCATGCAGGAGTATCAAAATCCTACTCTATAAATACTGCTGCAAATAAGTGATAGAGCCCTTAGACGAGAGCTTGATGCATGACCGAAATCCTTGTTCGAGAGGGTTCGATTAATGTTCCTGGTACTCACCGGCCTCCTTCGTTCTCTTGCACCACTATGCCAACCGACGCTCGAATCTCCAACAGTCACAACGGTTGCAACCTGGGAAAGGCGTTTGTGAGGGAACAAGGCCGCGAGAACGGAAGGTACAGGGTCATCGCTCCGAATGGTCTCCAGTGCCGTGTAGGGATAGATGCAGATTCCGCTGTGGTGGAAACGTTCTCCCGAGGAACAGTGCTCCAAGTGTCACAGGTGTGTCCGCCTGCCGACTCGTTGCGATATACCCCAGAACTAATATTTATGCTGTAAACAGTGATAGAATCGAACACTGTTTAGGATGGTTACTACCCACCATGGTTGAGGCTACGTACCGTAGCTCCTTTCGGAAGCGTGGGAAATGTGGGAAACAATCAAGAAATAGTGGAAGCCTGGCAACTTCGCTCCTCCACATACATATGATGTGCATGACCGAGTCAATATCATTCCCCCGCCGGCCTTCACTGCCCTCGTTTCGTTGCTCAGGGTACCTATCACGCATATATATCTGAACCGTTTGCTGTAAGCTTGTCCGCACCTAATGTTTACATCGGAATAATATACATACAGACTGTTCGTCTGTCGTCTATCGTAAATGCCAATAATTACCACTTTTTTGCGGAAACGGCATTGGGTCTGACGCTCTTCCCCTTTCCTCTCGACGTCTACAACCTCCGCGAACCCGACAAGGTGGAAAATCTGTTGTCAGGAGGGACCTGGCGCCTACGTACAGCCGAGGGGTGGGTGGCCGAGCGGGCGATGGACGACCCTGACGAGTTTTTCTTGGAGCGTCTGGAGCAAGACACGTGCGAATTTTCCGGCGCCGGCCCCGAGCGTTGCGTATTTGTTGACGTGCTGCGGAGTCCGGGGACGGCGTCGGGAGGCGAGGAGGGCTGCGATTCGCGCGTACCCCATGCCTTGTGCAAAGGGATAGTTGTCGGGGAGCGGTATGCTGAAGTGGTGGTAACCCAGGACGAGGGTCCCGGAGGCCGTGTGAAGGACAAGGTGATCGCTACGATGGCCAACTCCGTTTTTCCTGTTCTTCCCCAGCTGCATGGTCCCCCACGACGAGAAGCCGAGGTGGAGGCGCCATGGCCAGGCGTGCAGAGTGGAGCCGTGGATAGAAACGACGACTCAAGTCTCGCGTTTGAGCATCCGTTGACTTGCAGCTTGTTGGCAAACAGCGTGGACGTTGGGGACGCCGACGCCGTCACGTTTAGCGTGGAGCTATTTGTGCCGGCCGAGCGCGCTGCCGCTTCTGCCACTGCCGGGGGGGGGTGGGGATGGGGAGTCGTTGTCGGTGATCTCGACGTTTACCTTTCGACCCAGCGCAGATTTTTGGTGAGGGAAAACGACAACGGCGGTGGTTATGAGGCCGGCGAGGCAGTCGGCGCACCCGGAGACACCGGCGCAGTCGGGAGAGAGGAAAACGAACAGGGGGGAGCGGGAGTCAACTCGATGTACATTGTCATCGAAGGCCCGGCCGGCTTTATCCACGCTCTACCCGTGTGCTCGGCCTTTAGAGGTCGCTGGATGACCCTGAAGATTATCGCTCACCGCTCAGGAGAATCCCTGCTTGTCTGCACTCAAAATGCGAACCAGGTCCACGCAGAGCATGACCGACTCACTGGGAGATCCACCAACGTCAGGCCTGGAGCCGTGGAGGCTGTATCGGACTCTGCACCCGTTGCGGGTAGAGGGGCCGAGCACCAGGTGCAGCAGCGGCATCTCAGGTGCACGTTCTCGAACCCACGCTTCTTTCGAGGGGGCCGGCTTGGTTGCATCGGTCTCTACAGCGAGCGCACGGGCCCCTTTTGCCCAGAAAACATCGTCGACTTTCCCTTTCGCGCGAGACACGCTGTCGTTCTCCTCGGTTCTGCGGAAGACACGCCGCCCCTAACTTTCCCACGCCTCTTAGAATTGGAACGGCTAATGTCAGTGGAACATGAGCGGCGGCTGGTCGAGCCACGGGCCTGGCCGTTGCTTATCTTTGCGCGACGACTGCGCCGGATTTGGTCGGGAGAGGTCCCCGCGTATGTGTGCAGGACCTCAAAGACCATCGACGGCGGGGCTTCCACAACTCCCCGGGACTCGAGTGTTTCAGCCCGGCCCATGCCCATCCCGAGCGCGTCTGGGGGCACAGGTGCCCCAACTGCTAGCTGCGCTTCATCGGACGTCGGTAGAGCATTGTCCCCTACCCTCACGGTGTGGCAAGTCATGCTGCCGCCGGGACGTGTCGCTTTTGGTTCTGCGGTACACTTTTCTCGGTTTGGCATCGGAACTGCAACAAGCCCGGCCGGGGGCGATGGAGTGCTCGTGGGTGATGGTGCGGTCCAAAGGCGGTGTGTCACAGCATGGGAACACACTGCGTTGCAGACACCCGCAAGATTCGAGGCAGTGCCGCTTCCGCCAACAATGTCGTCGCAGGCGGTAGCTGGGCGGGGGTTGTGGGCGTGGGCACCCATACCACGCTCAGAGGCGTTTTTGGCGATGGGATTGGTGTTCACTGCTGGGCCGGAGCCGCCGCCGTTGACCGATGTACGCTGCGTGCAGAAATATCTCGTGAAGGATGCTGAGACGCGAAAGTGCAAGGTGAGTATGTGTAGAAGCGTCTCACAGATGGATCTGAGTACGAATATGCTCTTGATGCCGACGGCTGTATACTTTGCCCAACTGCGAAACAAACCGTTGTTCCAGAAAGGGTACCTCTTGAAATGCACCGACACCGTCTTGTGATTGTTTTTTTGTAGAAAAAAAACGGTCTCCCGTTGTGCGATGCGGCCGTGGCGCCTGTTGCCTCATCCTGAAAGAAGCTGCGCACCCCCACGACCGGCTCTTTATGTATTTTCCGTGCTCTCGCCTCATTCTCCTCCGGAAATGCCACTCGTCAGCGCGTCACGTTACAGCGAATCACAAAGCGACGAGGCCAAAACCAAGAGGTCAACAGCAACCCCGACCCAGACTCGCACTGCAACGAGATCATCATTGTCAAGGAGATGGGGATATGCGTTCCTAAGGAGGGATCGGCATGGGGCCTATCCCCCCGGGTGGTGATCGGGGACGCGGGCGAGCGCCTCGGTCTATACCAGCCTCGATGGGACGGTCTGATGCCCACCTTGAGCGTTACCGCTGGAGAGTCGGTAGTTATCAACCTGGGTCATTCGCCCTTCCGTCACCCAATAGATGGTTATCTGCCCGTGTCCAAAGTTGTTCACGCCGACGCCCGGTTCGTGCTTCAAGTGTACAAAGAGTCGGAGCGGATGTGGCGGGACGTTCAGCACAGGTGGGTAAAGGCTAACGGTAGCCGCCAGATATCATCACGCTCGGTTTACGCGCTCCTTCGTTGTAGTTTGCTCTTTCGTGCAAGTGGGTGAGACGGGTGGGTTTTTTACTTGTGTGCATCGCTGGAGGCCAATCGCGCCGAACACCGCGGTCGAGTGTACTGCAGGTGTAGATGGGTTGTGTCATTTAATGCGATCTGCCGATATGCAGTTGCTTTTCAGACACCGTTTTTGTTGACGTTATTAACTGGCATCCCTTGCAGTAACACGACCCTCCTTTTCCCCGCCAAACTCCTGGGTCTGACGGTCCCACCGAAAAACAGTTGACGTCAGGATCCTTGGACGGCGTGTTAATAGTAGTCTAATAAAAGTTTTCCTCTATTCTCAATAACATTGACCAACAAAAATCCTTCTTTCAGTAAAAGTTGACGAAGGAAAAACTGTAGGCACGTGTTCCCTTTCTCGCCACACGCCAATCAATTTGTTTCGACTAATGAAGTACCAGGTATTGCCTTGCAATAGCTGTTGACCAAAACAGCAAACCCTGTGTCGCCTGTTCGCTTTGTCTACCTGCTGCCGTCTTTCCAGCCATGGCCTTCTGGATTTGAGGGTCCCACCGCTCGCACCCGATCTGATCGGCAGTTGGATGCTTGGCGCTGATGGCGCCCCCGTTAACAGCGGCGAAGGCAAATACCTAGAAAACGACGTATTTTCCGATGTAGCCAGCGCGTCATCGGCGCGCAACGGTAGCGATCGCGTCGGTAGGACAAGGTTGTCGCCTGCCCGAGCCTTCGGCGTCCAAAAGGTGTCCCCTAGTGGACCGCCGGCACCACCGCTCAAATGGGTGCAAGAGGTTTGGGGTGCCAGTGTTCGGGTGATTCCGCAATTCCCGTCAGAGCTTGGCAGCGCCCACCCGTGGCTTCGGAAACACTTCGAGGAGTTCACGTCGCTGGTGTGGGGAGAGCAACCTAAAGCGCACGCGTTAAATACGCAGTTGGTCAGGTACAGTTGTTGTCGTCCTTTTTGTCCATATATTTTACCTTGTAAGCTGGTTCACTAGACCGATTGGCGTTGTGTCCCCTGGCTGAAATTAATAGTTGCACGTGTTATTCGTCCGTCCCGGCGTGATTTTAGATCCTTCGCTGCACGCACGCTTTACAGGCGGCCATTGGACTGTAGGGTTCTGTCATGCATGGCAAAGTTAACACTTTCTACTCAACCCGAACCATTGGAGTATTGAAAGAGCATCGTGCTGGCGCGGCGCGCGGTTACTGGTTAAGGCATAGGCACGTGCAGGCGTTCAGTCCGGATAGTTCAAACCAAGAGCACGTTGGTTTTGTTGCGTTGTTCTAGTACGGGCGGCCACAGTAAATTGAACTCACGATGGACACAAAAAAAACATGTATGCCCTTATGTTTACGCACCATATTAGGTTCTGATTACTAGGTTCCTCCGTAATAGGCTGGCCTACGTATCAGCAAGCAGTTCGGGCGCAATCCTTTGAATTTTCCGCGGACACCGACCGTCTGTTTTCTGCGCACGAAACCCCAGGTACGTCAATGCCGTGGCATCGCGAAGAGGTTTGTCGAAGGACGAGCTCCTCTCGTGCGACTGGTCTACGATACAACCTTCCCACGCAGAACTCGGAGACTGGCCTCTGCTGGAATCAGTGTCACAGCTTGGACGGATGCCCGCAAGGCGAGCGGAAGGCGCGTCACCGGCATGCAGGGCGTCATGGGCAACATCTCCAGTGAAGCTCACAGCGCCGCCGTCGTGCGGGGGCGTGGAGGAATCAAAGGAGAGCGGGGAGCCCCGTAGTAGCGCGGACGTTGCTCATGCCGCTAAGGTCGATGATGGATGGGACGAGTGGGTACTAGCAGCGCCGAACTCGGTAGGAGGCATCGGGCTACTGGACGAGCCTCTCGACAACGCGAAGGTGATTTGGCACCTCCCACCTGGCCATATGGCGCGGCTCCTGCCAAGAGCAAAAGCTGATTCAGTGGGCGAACGGTTTCAGCAGGATTCAAATAAACCAGTTTGGCGGCATGTGCGCAGCGTTGGGGGGGAAGGGGGCTGGCTAGCGCTGCCGTCCGAACATGGCTCGGAAGGCTCGGCACCCGCGCTAGACCTCGAGCGCTTCTGGGCGTATCGGTGTTTGCTGGACGGGTTCTCACCGAGCGCGACAGCTGCAGTGGCAGGTGATGCCGCCGCAGCTCCGACTGTCGGAATCGATAACTTCTGGCTGCCGATGAGGCAACGGGGGTCGGTAGTCGCGCCGGGTACCTCTAGGGCTGGGGGGGTTCCACCGTTTTCCGCCGCGTGTCTTCGGGGGGACAGCGACGCGCTCTTATTGAGCGCGGTAGACGCTGGTGCGCTCGCGGAGGGAGAAGATTATGCGCCTAGACCCTTGCTCGTCACTGGGAAGTGGAGAATCGGATTGGTGACCGACACGCTGACCGTTACAACGAGAACGAGCGGGTGCACGAGGATAGTAACTTCGTCTCTCGCTGAAGACACTCCTGCTTCCCTCGGAGATCTCGGAGGCACTGGCAAAGAAAGCACCTCCGAGAGCGTGGAGCCGTTGCCTGTTCTTGTGGACGGACTAGTTTTTGGCTTCCGCGCAGTGGATGGCCTGCTCATCGTATCTCGCGCCCTTCCGAAAGCCGGCGGGTCGGCCATGACCAGAGTTTCGGGGGCGATGCATATGGAGCCGGTGGAGCGGCGGGCCGTTGGATACCTTGGAGGGGTAGACGAGGGCACGGAGGTGGCATTTTCGATTGTCGATACCGGTGAAGTTGTGCTGTTCAGCTGTCAAGAAATCGGCGGGCGGCGACGGGTGGCTACAGTGCGATCGAAATGCGGAGACACGTGGGGGCGTGGGCGCGTCGCGTTTGGTGCGCGCGCCGCGTTTCAGGACTCGGCAAACGGGTGGGTGAGGGTGGTTAGCAAAGCGCATGGCGCAACAGTCCGCTCAGGCATGAGGATCGACGCCGACGGTATCGTTGGTCGAATTCCGTGCGGCAGCGTGGTTCCTTTCGACAGCGCGATAATATACCATTCGCCGGTTATTCCGGGCCATGTAACCATCAACCCGGTTGTCCGCTACAGCTGTATCGCGACCACTACTACGCCGGCAGGCTGGATCAGCGAACGGGGACGATACGCCGACCACCCCTACCGTATTTGCGAACAAGTGCGCGCACGGCCGCAGCAGCCTGCCCACTTGCTCTCCGAAGTGTCGGTGGCATGCGTTGGCGTACCACCTGCGTTGGGTACCGGGACAAAAGCAGAAATATGTGATCCAGCTTCGATCGTGGGGCTTGTGCCTGCTCAGCAGATTCCACGCAACAACGGGGATGGCGGCTATCGGGGAGAATCAGCGTGGCAGCGAAGCCTCAACGAGCTGTCAGTACTGTCGGTAAGGTTCCACCTGCTTCATCAGCTGAACCGAGCCGTGGTGCAAGCGGTGCGGTACGTGAATCTGTCACAGGGGGACTTGCCATGGTCCATAGCGGGGATGCTTTCAAGCTGCCGCCAGCTGATATTTCTCCCCCTCAAGCAAGAGCTTTGGCAGGCAGAGTTGGCGAGAACCGCGCGCCCACTGCCTCCACCGGCGGGCGCGGGCAGGATAAGGCCGATACTGGAGCTACGGCTAAGTCGCGGCCGCGCCGCTCGACACGCACGGCCGAGAGGGCCGCTGGGCGGCCTACAGCAGCGGCATACCCTTTTTGGTCAGGCATTCCTCGCGCTGAAAAATGCACCGGCTGAGGCGTTCCGATTACGGCCTGGCGAAGCGCTTTACAGCACGGTCTTTCTCGGAGAGCATGCTCACGACGCTGGAGGTGAGTGTTTCGAGAGCGATGCTTGACGTTTGACACGTCGTGGTGCCATGTTGATTGGCTTGGTGTATTTTTATTTTGCCCTCTTTGGTCTGCCATTACTTGAGGGCCGCATAGCATGTGTAAGCCGTCAACGCACCACTGGGTAGCTGCCCCTGTTCTAGCTTCCCTAACAAACACTTCATGTCCGTGCAGGTAGATTGCACTGCTCTTCCGATATTTTTTTATTGCTCTTCGGATGACCCTTACGTCACCTGGTGCCTGGTACAAGGACCTCGTTCCGTGTTTTTTGTTAATTCACATGAACCGTGTGGTACGCTGCGTCTTTCGTCTGCCCTCACACCGTATATAACATCGAGAAGTTCGCCGGTAACGCCCCTTCCACGCTTCCTTCACCGTGCTTCCCGTCATTGATTAAAGGCCCGTACCGCGAGTCCTTTGCCGAGTACTGCGCCGAGCTCCAATCTGGTGCATTGCCCGTGCTGATACGCTGCCAAAACGCGGTGAACGATGTGGGCATCAATCGCGAGAAATGGCTGCCGAACCCGACAGTAGGCCGCGAAGGCAGCAGCACCGTGCTACGCGCCGAGATGCTGCTCTTCCTCGGGCGTCTCATGGGCGTCGCCATCCGTTCGCAGCAGCCGCTTGATCTGGACATGCCGTCAATAGTCTGGAAACAGCTCGTCCGTTCGCCGATAACGAGGTACGCGCGAAAGTCAGGTTTTTACATGTCGAGGAAAATTAGCCGTTCACGATCGTCTCGGGGCCTAAAAACTCCGTGGGTTATTCCTCCAGTCTACGGTATCTCAAACCGTACCAATATCCTTTCACTGAGTACGTCCGGGATGGGGGTTCGTGGCGTGAAAGTTTGACCCCGAAAGTACACTGAAATACAACTTTAGAAACATGTTTTCAGTTATTCATGCGGCCTGAGAAATGTTTGACAGCAGTGATCAAAACGTTTTGGACCATTTGCTACTGAGGCATGACAGGCACACACAACCCCAAGGAGGTGAGTTGTCATCACTTCCATCCCTTTTGGCATCGCTCACTTGGTGTGCTTGGCCGTTAGTTGTGTTTGGTGTGCTTGACCTTTAGGTGTGCTTGTGTTGAGCGTTTGAGCATTGGCCGAAAGGGCGATGAGACAGCACGTCACGACGATTTGATATGTACGTGTACCCCCTCGCCCACCCTAAAAGTGGCTTGCCGAACACCTCACGGCGCTCCGCGCATGGCGCAAGCAATGTCTGCCTGTTGGGTGAAAAACCGACGTGCTTCGTACCGGTATTGTAGAGATGCGATGGTCTATGGTGTTTAGCCTAAGGTCATGCACGACAAGGAGCTCCGTCTCGGACGGTATATATGTGTGATCAATGGTCAAATGACTGAGGCATGCAACAAATGAGTACGCCCCCCGCCCCCCCCCGTCCTTTTTTCCCGCCTTACGGTCACGGGCATTTGGTGTGACCCCCTGTAGGCAAGACCTGGAAGCAATCGACTGGTCCTTCACTCAGAGCATGTCCTGGATTCGTTCGATCCATCTCATCGGAGACATGACGGAGGAGGCCTTCAAAGAAATGGGCCTCGGAGGGTTCGAAGTCGCCACGGCGGATGGAGGGAGGGCCGAGCTGCCAACCCCTGGAGGGGCATCGCGAAAGGTCACGCTGGAAAACCGATTGGAGTTTGCAGACATGGCAGAGGCATTCAAAATGCGGGAGTTCTGGGAACCGGTAAGGCAACATACAATCGAGATGATGGGCACTTTGTGCGCCGAGCTGCACATCCTGCAAGGCGCGCTCGGGTAAACGTATAACGCGTTGGAAAAATGTATGTAGGTGTCCAGTATCAACACATTTAAATTGGTTTGGTGAATGGGATCGGACGGTAGAGCTATCCTTGGAACATACCGTACGGTTAGTCGGCGTCGCCACGTTCCGATTTTTTCCCCGTATTTTGCTTCAGGTGGAGGCCATTCGCCGCGGCATAGGGGCTGTGATTCCCGTCCAGCTGCTTCGTCTCTTCTCGTGGGACGATCTCGAGATGTTCGTGTGTGGCCAAGAAGGCGTCGACATTGACCTTTTAGAGGCTTGCACCGAGTACAACTTATGCAGCCGGGAAGACAAGCACGTGTCCGCTTTCTGGGATGCGCTGAGATCTTTCTCGCAGAAGGAAAAGTCGCTCTTTCTCAGGTAAGACAAATCGCAGGGTACGCACCTTTTCAGCTGGGTCATTCCGTACAGTGCGGTGTCAACAAATATCGCCGCTTCGTGCGCGCCTGGTAAATGCACATTTGTTTTACATGAACTGCGCAACGTAGCTGTTATAGCCGGTGGTTGTGTAGCCACGCAATTGTTTCTACGTTCCGTCTCTCCTTAGCTTACAGTGCAGGCAAGTCACTCTACTGCCGCCCTCGAATACAGTAAGGCGGCGGCACTGTTCCACGAACTCACGCTGCTATCAGGCAGGACTCTTCCATGGGGCCAACCAAGATTCGACCCGATTCGTGGTCAGCGCTTCTGCCAATTTAATCCATGCGCAAGAATAGTTGTTGTTGTTGACCACACATTAGCTAATTGCTAGAATCTAGCCCGTGATCACGTACGACGTATATACCAGGTGCAAATTTTCTTGCCGCGAGCCTCCCCTACAATTGAAAGCGTTCTGGCTTGAACCGCAGATTCGCGTGGGGGCGATCGCGCCTGCCCATGAGCGCCGAGCAGTTCCACCAGCCTTTCAAGATACAGGCCTTCCCCAAGGTTCCCGCCGATGCCTACTTGCCGGTCGCCCATACGTGCTTCTTCAGCTTGGAGCTGCCTCGCTACAGCAGCCGAGAGGTACGTAATACAGACGGTTCGTTTGAGGGGTACCAGGTACCTGACTCGACCTGACCTGACCTATGATGGGGAAGAGGGTATCCCCGTTGTCATCATTACCGAGCTTGGGCCACTAGCGCGAGCGACCCTGTAACTCACTCAGAAAAATGAATTAATACATACCTGGTACTACTGTAGTACCTGGTAATTCGTTGGTGCGGCGTGACAAAACAATTCCAGCGGCGCAGAATATATAACATCGCGAATTTTTTTTTAAAGCACGAAAGCTTAAAAGTTAAAAAGTAATAATACCTGGTACATGTAAGGCACTAAAAGTGCCCCCCCCTACCGTGGCCTCAGCCGCTCAGTGCGCTAAACGTGGCGGCGGCGTTTTCGTTGTGCAATTGCAACGAGGCGCCAAAACCCCAAGCACGTTGACGTGTTTGACGTGTGTCCAAACTGTGGCTGCAGGGCTGCTGAGCGAACAGCCTGCCGGGCGAGCAGCCTTCCGGGCGAGCAGCCTGACGAACCTTGGAAGTGTTTTGTGTTTTCGCTTGCAACCGATACCTTCCCCCCCCCATCCCTGAACTTGCTGTCCTGCCTCCGAAAACGTCGTGGTTCTGTGCTCTGCAGATATTGGAGGCGAAGCTCAGGTACGCAATTCACAACTGCCTGGCCATAGATGCGGACGATACCAGCGTTGGGCGCAACGCTGCCGGCATGGGCTGGGGAGAAGACCCGTGACGAGTGCCAAAGAGTCGCAGGGGGGCAATGGGTAGCTGTTGGGCGGGAGAGGCTTAGACAGGGGATAGCTAGGAGTATGTGCTCCCTTTGTGTGGGGGGGTTCGGTAGTTCGAGATAACGGTCCGTTCTGAGTGTTGTCGCAAAGATTTCGGCGTCTGACGTTGGGGGGTAGCGTCATAGCGAGTCGGTTGCGCTTGCCTGGCTGTTGTCCTCCGGGCGGCATGTACACCATGCGATGAAAAGCGTATGGTGTTTTATGTTTTTGTTGGTTTGTTATTTGTTTTGCGGTCTGAGAATGTAAGGCTTGTTCCTTTTGTTTATATTGTTTGTTTTGGGTCTTAATGTAATCCTTCCTCTCCATATGAGCGCAGACAGGAGAAGGTGCGCAACGTGCCGTCACATAGATAGTGCGCATGCTTCGGTTTTGATTAGTTGTTTCATGTCACGAGAATCCGAGATGAGTCGTTCTGTCAGTCGCACCGGGGGGCTGCTGCGGTGGATGTCGTAGGTGTAGGCTGGGGGGCGGTGGAGAGTGCGAGGAACTCAGACCATTGCGTGTTTGGACGGGGGGTGCTTTACGTTGTGTGCCCCGCTCGATTTTTGGCGTCTGCGCACGCGTCCACACGCGGCGCTAGCGGTAGCCTGATTCAAGTGATATTTTTTACGTTTGGGGGTAACCGTTCTATTTTCGTATAGCGACAAGTACCTGGTACGTTTCTATTTTCGTATAGCGATAAGTACCTGGTACCTGGTGTATTTCTGGTTCGTTGGGATGGTACTCGTAGCAAGTGTGCTTTTTGTGACGTTTTTGCAGGGTGCAACAAGTTGGCCATTAACGGCAGAAGAGCAAACGAAAGGTTGTTTTATGCTATCAATGTTAGGCAGCGTAGTTCAAGCCGTTGTTGTGGGATGGTACGTATATATGATACGTGCTGCGTGGTAAGGAGCAAGACTTAATGTTTTCTCATTATGCCTTTGGTAATACTGTAGTGTATACCGGGTAGTGGATCAAAGCATCGTTCGCTGAGTTATACTGCTGTCACTGCTGCTACTCCCACTATGTTTTTGTAGTGTGACATTGGCGAGTTGCATCCTATATCTTCCCGGTGTTGTTACCTCGTGGTTTTGATAAGATACCGATTAAACACCGGCGACACGCGGGCGGAGATGGCGGCGGAGAGCTGGTGGCAATGTTTTGCAATATTTGTCGACCGACGGCGAAAGGTTATAGCCAACCGTATGCTGCATGGATTTTGTTGGCGATAGCGTGGTGCCAATCTGCGCATGATCTCATAGTGCTAGAGCTAAGTTTGACATCGCAAATATATCGGCGCGCGCGGTGTATTGGGTGCGTCAAAACGCTGCTCAAGACTCTCTTCGCCGATATTTGTTTAGCCTGTGGTTCGATGGTGCGGCCGCTGTAGGTTTGGTGCCCGCCGTGATGTGTGTTTCATTTAGCCCCGTTCTTCTGTGGTTCTTTTGTGGTGCTGGTGCTCTGTGTGGTGGTCTTTTTCTCTTGCGTTTTGCGCATGTTATGAGTGTATTGGCTTGCAGCTTAAGAGGTGTGGTGTTGCCGGTATGATGGTGCGGTGTTGCAGGCGTGATGGCCGGTGTCGGGGGGGTCGCGGGCTATATCGTATCATCATGTGAAAATGTGTTTTATATATTTTATGAAGTATATTGGCGACACATTTATCATATCATAGTACCACGGTGTACTAACAGTAGAATTATCATAGGCATGTACCGGGGGGGAGGAGGGTAGACGCCTGTGACTGCGGCTTGTCCAGAAGGCCGTTGAGCGTAACAACTCCTGCGAGTTGAACTGGAGAGACTCTGAGTGAGACTAATACAGCAAAAACACCGCACATGTTACGTACGTATACGTTCGTTCGTAGTGTCACGGAGCTACTATGAATACTACCAGGTACTCGTGTTGTCTTTCTCTCTACTCTGTGCTATGAATGCTGCTTGTGGGTCTGTATCCCCGCTACATATGATACATACATACCTGGTGCTGGTAATGGTTATAGGTGGCGTAACATGGAAGGCATGTAAACCTACCTGCGTATAGACATGCATGCGCACATGTATACTTCGAAGTATACAGACCCCGCGACATGCATGCGCATATATATACAAACGCCGCGTAGATTGCCGCCTGAACAAATGCGCCATTCATTGTGGGTCTATATCCCCGCTACATTCGGTGTGGCTATATACCTGGTATAGATGACGCAACATATGGAATGCATGCAAATCTATACCCTGTCGTGTAGACATCATGCATGCGCATACAGGCGCCGCGTAGATTGCCGCGCCGCTCAATAGTTGTGTTGACTGTATGAAGTAACGCATGTAAACCTATATCTGTCGGTGTGTACACATCATGTATCATGCGCATACAGACGCCGAGACACGCACGCGCGTACAGGCGCCGCGTAGATTGCCGCGTGAGCGAACGCGCCTATCAATACATTTGAGTGTATGAAGGATTGACTGTTGTTCTGTTCTGTTGTTGATGATGTTACCTGGACAGACATGGTATTATACTCGCACCCACACCTCTACAATTAACGTCAAAAACTACTTACCTGGTACAGTATAGTAGATTCAGCTCGTATACTCACTCTCTCGTACCGGTAGTCTACTACTAGTAGTGGTACTCGTAGTCTAATGTCATTGCTGCGCTTGTACGTAGTTACTGTAGAGTAAGTAGCTCTATCCAATCATTAAAGGTCGGTTGGGTTGGTGCGTCGACGGCTGATTGATGCTTCACACGCTAGCTTCCTTAAAAATGTAAAACTTTGTGAATGGTCATGGTTGTCGGGATGGCTCTACGGCATGCATCCACTGAACAAAAGGGACGCCATACCTCCCCCCGAGTTACCCCCCCACCCACCAGGTCTTCGAGCAAGGTGTCCCTTTCGAACTCATTCCTACAACTCGCGCTCGACTCACAGGGTAAATTATCATATCATACGTATCATTATCATATGATAAATACGATTTTTTTTATTTTTTCGTATACTCATCGTAGAATAATAATCATACGCGATACCGTACCGATACTACTGCTGTACTGTACACCGATACTGCTTGTCTGTACGAGTACAGTATGATGTTTGTTGTGCTGCAGACACCAAGGTTGTGGCTGCAATGAACACACACGCGCGTCTAGATGCTGGACTGCTGCACTGCTGCTGCTGTAGACTACACACATACAACACATGGTATCATGCCATGGAGAAGTTCAGCCATACGCTGCCCGTTGTCAACCCACCCATATACTACTCTGTCTGTACCTCTGCTTCGAACGAGTCTCCGCTACAAGTAGTACATATCATATCAAATGATATATGGTACATCGTATCACATGAAAAATACATCATGTCGTTCGAATTTGAAATGATGCGTGGTATTTATTTGTGTCTTTGATTCGGTCGGTGATCATGATGAATACTCTGTCGATCGTCGATACAGCACCAGCAGCAGGAGAAGAACAGCGACACGTATCGTCGTATACGGTGCACGGTACGCGTTCTCGCCCTCTCACTCTGAATTTTACCCGCGACTATTTGTTGCCGTGTGGTGGCCATCGAGAAGCAGTACTCGTCGTACGACGTCACACGAGTACGTTGTACAGGGGAACAACAACAGCACTCTTGACTCTCGAGTGATCTCTTATATCACCGGAGGAGAGCTGAAAAAGTAGAAAAGTAGATATCATCAGAGTAGGATCTCTACTCCTGGAGCTCTACAAAAACGTTAGCTCTGTTCGTTGCGGGGAGTATAATATCATACTACAACAGCACAGCGGCGGCGGCGGCAGCAGCAGCAGCAGCAGCAGCAGCAGCAAGCAGCAAGGCATTGAGCCCCGTCAACCCATCACTGCTGCCACACCACTCCGTGGTCGTTGTGTTTTGTTAGTAGGTAGTAGATGTCGCGGGCGGTGTGCTGTTGTGCATGTAGTATGTGTGTGTATATCTGTCGTCTGTGTCTGTTTGTGTTCCTGCGCCGTTATACCGCCGCCGCCGCCGTCATGCATTTATTATTCAAAAACAGAAAACTATCTGCTGCTGTGTCTCCGAAATGTCATAACAAAAGCACCATCATCATCATATATCAGGATTCTGAGATTTTTAAAGATTGACCACAACATCATCGAGGCCCGGCGGGTGTGTGACGTGAAACAGGACAGATGCGGAGACGGCACTTACAAGAGACAGAGAGCAGTGACTTCGTCACGGCCATAGCGCACGGAAAAAAATTCCGTAAGCACGTACATAAATAAACGGAATGATCACGATGGGCAATCGTCGTATCACTATACGTACGTACCTTGCGGACGGTGATGGGCCACAGCGCGAGCCAAAGGAGGGCACCGATGCTGAACAGGAACCAGCCCCACTCAACGTAGTCCGGGTCAACCCGCCTGGCGGCAACAGCCCCAAGAAGGTTGCCCACCGGCATGAGCATCCAGCTGGGGTTCGTGTACTCCTCGTCCACAGGCACAGCAACCCAGCTGGTAACGTAAAAGACATTAACATCAGCCGCGCACAGGTATATAGGTCAGGCGTTGCTGATAAGACAAAAAAATAAAACGACCTACCATACACTGGTTCCTTCCCAAGGTCAGAAAGAAGAAGAAAAAAAAACAGGGCGGTCGGATTTCTGGACGAAACTATTACGGGGGACCACAGTAAATAGGACCAAATATTGCAAGCAAAAATAAGGAAATATATAGGTTTTGGTGTCTACAGTAGGTTCTATTGTGTCTACAGTAGGTCTATTACTATGCACCAAATATTGTGTTAGCAAAAATAGGGAAATATATTAGTAATCAGGACCAACTATTCTTAGTAAAAATAGGGTAGTAAATACCTGGTAGGTTTTAGTGACAATCGTAGGTCTTAATTACTGTGTACCCCCGTAATAGTTTATATTTGTTTTACGTAACTATTAAATATTAGCTCATGCCATTGTTACATTTTATTATTTGGGTTTTATCTATCACAGGGCGTTAGCGAAGAATTTTCTTTGGATCCCAGTTGGGGTCGGGGTTTCTTGTGGTCTGTTTTCCTACACGCGTATACAAAATGAACCCTACCCGCGAAACCTTAGCATCTCTTCCCAAGGTTGTGGCAAAAAAAACAAAAAAGTGGACAAAATGCCACTTTTACAATCGAATTATTCTTGCCTTGGATTAATTAATGAACTCTCGTCCTAAACTTTTGTGAGTTGGCATCACCTCCATGTATGAGAAACAGACCACAACAAACCCAATCAAATTACTTCCATCCAAAAAATCCTCTTCCAAAACTCCCTACGAGTCTGTCTGTCTACTCGTGCACCTGTCAGCAGAGAGCTATTACGGAGGTACATAGTTAATAGGACCAAATATTGTTAGCAAAAATAGGGAAATATGTAGGTTTTGGTGTCGAC
>JAYJME010000184.1:0-31075 GCA_036873775.1 Costaria costata | reverse complement strand
CCCCCCCCCCCCCCCCCACGGGGAATTTTGTATCTCCCACCTGCTTGAACAATTATTTAACACCAACTATGGTACGTAGGCCTTTGAAACAATTCACGAAAAACGTCCAGCTGAGCAGAATCTGTCGAATTTCGTCGCATGTCTTCTACGCCCGAAGATATGCACAGCAACATCCCTACGCGTAAACTGTCGGGAAACAGCTGGATCTCGGGACACAGGGCTATCCTACACGCCGACCAGTTCGGTTCTGGCAAGGACATGAACCACTACTCCCCAGACATGCACAGCCAAGAACCCTACATGTACGTATTTGTGCAGCAGGTCTACTCATAAGGTTGACGTGAGACGCTCACAATAAACCGAAGAACCCCACCAAGGCCACTTACGCCGGCTCCAGTAGCGCAATGGAATGCTATTGGAGAACGATGTATCGGTAGACTCAAACAGCCCGTAGCCATGAGCGCTCCTGTTCTGAAGTGCTATGACTTGGAAGTTCGCGTAACGTTGTGTTGCAGAAACTTTTATAACGTTACACTGGCATTCCATCGCGAAATGTGTAACCTACCTCCTTGATGCTGAGCCACACGTCGCTGTCGTCGTCGAGGCAAAGCTTCAGCTCTTCGGTTTCATCGGTGTTCAGGTCGAATGTCTGATACCCGTTCGTCTCGCCACTGGACTCGATCTGGGTGTAATAGTCACCGTTCTCGTACACGTTCAGCGTCCGTGTGTTCTTCTTGCCCTTGTAGAAGGCCATGCGAATCTCGACAATGTCCTGGGGTTCGTCAAAGGAGTATTCGATGCAACATCCCTCGTCGTCGTCGGAGCTGTCAAGGATGTCGCCCTTGCACGACCAGCGAGAGTTGTTCGCGCGGCTTTTGTCGCGAGTGTTTTCGGGAATGCAGCCGGACGGGCTGCAGCCATTGCCGGACGTCCTCTTGTCGTAGCCGTTGGCCTCCACGTCGACGGTAGTCCTTTTACGGGCATCGACGAGGGCTGGAGCGTGCGCGGCGTGCGATCAAAAGATAAGGTGGCAGGGCGGAATGGGATCAGGTCTGGATGTAGGTAGTCAATGATCCGGACAACTTGTTCACCCGCATTCTTCGTATTTTCTTCAAGAACTATTACCTCTTACGCCGACGAATTATGTTCCCAACAAAAGCATTAGTTGGTTAAACTCGAATTTGCACCAAACATCCTCCGCTTGGGGAATGACATATTCAAAAAGCCGTGTACGCTGCCTGGTATATAGATTTGACTGCAATCTTAACAAGTGACACACGTTTGAGCGCATACATTTCAAATCGACGGCGACCTTCAGTAGATGCGCTGGAAAATACCTGTACACCGGCATGCAGGTTACAATAGTTGTCGACAAATACGTGACGCACGGCATAGTGATTCGGGATTCGTCTTTAACTGTTCTTATTATCTGGTGTTGGATGCGGTAGAGGGCTGCTCAAGCTAAGACGCTCCGGATTGACGCGTGAACATGCTGCTGCTAACCAGTCCACCGTCGGATACCCTGCAACTCAACTACCTACATTGTATGTCGAAAAGACACGGGTTATAATATAGCGTTGAGCTTTATTGATAACAGCGGTATCTCTATCGGGACACCAAGCCCTGTAGCGCTACCTCTTACAAACGATGGTTATGGCGATAGATGTATCCGGTGACCAATGCTAAGGTTCGACGATAGACGGGGGGTCATGTTTTGGAAATTTGGTTTCAGCAGCTCTGAGTAAAAGGTGCCACCGAACTTATTCTGCCGTGTTTGGCTTCTGCGCGTTTTGGTTTCGCGTCATGCCCGCCAAAACAATTGATATGCTAGGGGTACGTCTGTGATCTACGTGTAGAGTCACCTGTGCAAGTGGTGTAAACCTAGTTGTAAACATATGACAAAACAGAGATATCCCTCATTGTCATAGCCTCGGTCAGACCCATCGATGAGGCAACTATGGGGAGTTCTGTCCGCAGGGGACCCATGCAACTCTCTGTGGGTAGAGGGGTTTTCTCCATCCAACGGGCTCTAGGGTTTGCCCTGAGTTTCGTCTGCTCGGGAGAGAGTACAACCTCGGTGTATTCTTCGGTATATTATGAAATTTCGAATGTTGATGGCGTTCATGCCCAATATAAATTGGTGATAATTTTCCAAATTTAATTATAGCGACACATCCTAGCATTTTTTAAGGTTTGGTCTTCCTAGCGCCGAACACCACCACCACCGAAAGCCGAGGTGTCCACCGTTATAACGGCCACAGATACGTTTGTACGGCACCCGTTGGACGTCAATACTTACTATGCTTTATTACACCGTTATAATACAAGTACCAGGCAGGAGGTTGGGTGCCAGACTTTGCTTGTTTTACCTTCTATATGAACGATAGTACTGGTCAGACATGCATCCAACATCTATAGCAAAATCAAAATCAGCAAAAACCAAACTTCAAACACAATATTTGTCTGTCGTTTGAGTTTGCAAATTATTACCTGAGGTAGTGCCGACAGTGGCGGCGTACACGGTAGCCAGGAGAGCGAAATAGCGCATTTCGAAAGAGGCCGGAAGACAGTGGTGTTGACCGTCGGAGTCGGGTTTTTTGTGATGAGGTGGTACTGCTGGCGTGGTGAGTGGTGGCTGTTGTTAGTGAATTGGTGGGCAGTGGTAGAGAAACAAACGCGTACGAACCTCGTGGTCTGAACTTAAAGCAGCGCAGCAAAGCCAGCGTACGCGATGGCCCCGAACCTTACTGTTCGCTTCCAAGATCTTGCTTCAGGCAGGAGAATCCCCTTCTCATTTCGATCCCGGGGAAACAGCAGGACATTTTCGTTTGAATTGTTAATTTTGTAGTGTGTCTGACCTACCCGGTCAACGCTCTTGTGTGGGTACTCCGGGGCCCTCGGCGACACACCTTTCGCACCTCGCCCGGGCTAAACCCTGGCCAGGCGTTTGTATCAAGGACTCAGCTCTGAACCGGGTGTGCATGGGCTAAATGGCGGACGTTCGCACACCAGTCATTGGTCTGAACCGGATACACATGAATAATCATAGATGGTTTCTGCTTATCGAGGAACAAACGTGACAGACGAGTATCATGTATGCATAAACACCCAAGGCAACTACCGGTGGAGTAGACCGGGAGCACTGAATGCTCGATACAAGAGACCACTTGTACTGACTACACCGTCAGCGCAGGGACGACTTAACTGATCGATAACGATACTGATGATGCTGATCTGAACATGTAGCAGCACTCTAGTATCTCACCAGCAGTCTTCGGGGTAGACACCCTGTTGAAAGCTACTACTCCCGACCAGTTTGTGGCCTAAAACTTCGATTGCACTGATAAGCTGTACCCGTAGTTAACAGGCAAAGGAATATATTTATGCCTGGCAATACTTGGACGTAAGGACATACAATGTCGGTTACAAGGGGCACCTACCCACTCGGCGCAGACTCCTATTTCTGGTGGGATGACGGTCCCAAGGTATTGTATGTTGAATAAGAAAAACAGACGTGGACGCTTAATTCAGTCAGGGGTTCACTGTGCTTAGTTGCGGAACATCTTGTCCAACCCGGCTACTAGTAGTATACAGAGAGATATAAATATATATATATATGCATATCGATCTTATAGTCTAAGCTCTACCATCGATCTCATAGTCTAAGATCTACCATGATATATACTTTGAATGTCAGTAGTGTGTGTATAAAGCAAGCAAAAACAGAACTACTGTCATACTTAGCGCGCACTCTTTAATGTACGAAACAATCTGACATAATGCAGCCCGCATTGCGAGTCTTCCAGCGACTAACTTACCAATTACAAGTAAATAGTAGGTCAACAAAGAAATCCCGGCATAGTTTAGAACAAATGAAATATAGTAACTCTGCCGCAAACTGAACCTAAACAAAACTCACTCGTCGAGCCTAAACATACACCCCCGTGAACATTTCCAGTTGCAACCGGTTGGCCGTGATGTCGGTTAGTAAGATCATAACCTGACTTCAGTATTCCATATTGAAGTATCCTAAGGCAAACATCCACTGATTCTCTCCAAAAACACCAAATATTGAAACCGCACGACGTCGCCAAAGACAATAACCAATGAATTTCATCCACGCCAATTAAACACAAAATCCATACCATCGCCAAAACAAAACAGTTGAACAATCCACACAACAGGTGAATCAACTTGATAAGTCAATTTTGGATTTGTAGGTGCTGCCAATAGTTTATTGAAAACATCAAGAAAGCGATTCGACCGCCGTTTGTCCACGACGCCCTGAGAAAAAAAGAAGAAAAACGTTATAAACGAAATGTAAGCTCTGGTTGAAGCTGAACGCCAGAAAATGCCCTTGCCCCGACTGCTGCTTGGAATATTGTCTCGAGTACATGGACTCGAATTTAATATTTGGTTTCGTACTCGAGCCCCATGAACTGTGGAATATTGTTTCATGGCTAGATGTCCCGGAAAATACTGACTGAAGCCCCTTTTCTCATGGCCCCGGTTAGGCTACACGGGCGAGGGATTCATTGACTCTCTTCAAGTGGGACTCTACTCTCTTACTATTTGGTTTGCGCCGCCCATCAAAGCAATATCAGACGTGGCTCATATCGCGAAGCAAAAAGGCAAAACACACAAACACACAAAATACTGCAAATCAGTGGGTAGTCACTGTTACCAGTGTCTCTGATCTACTGAAAAAAGGGAAGCTACTGCTGTAAACGTGCCCCCCTTTACTCCAAAACTGTTAGTGCGCGCAGCGGACAGGTATGCCATGCTAAGATAGAGGCGTGCTCCCATTTTTTCATAGGCTCTTCACTTTGGGAGCTCCATATTACACCCGAAAAACGGTTTTTTGAGTAAAATCCCAAGGGCAGGCCGATAATCAAACCCATGGACTAGGCATTTGAAACATATCACATTGCTCAACAAGAAGAATGACATTCGGACGGTTTTGAGGTTAAGGAGCCCCGTTATTCAGAAAACAAAAAAGGCCAAAAAGTGCAACCTCTATTATCGTAGCACGCGTCATGCCGACCAACCACACTCCTTCAAAACGTAAAGGGTATTGTCAGGGGTTTCCTCAGAAATAACAAACAACAGAACAGTGTATGATCGACCTGGTTCCAGGTACTCCAAGAAAAGTATGGCGCTGCACAATAATTCCTGTAGAACGATCGAAGCCTCTTGCGTGCCTGGGGCGTGTGTTCAACATTGAGTAGACTCTTGCGCCAAAACCCAATCCACATTCAGTTCAGAACTAAGTAATTTCAAGGAAACGACGTGAATCACACTTTTGCTTGGACACAGCGTTCTTAATGGTTTTGAAAGGGGTTGTTGTCATGTACGGAGCTCCCTACACCACGCACACCCAGGATATGAGCACAATCAGAACCGGCAAGCCGATGAGCAATCGGGTCTCGCGATTCGAGAAAGATTAATGCTAAAACATAACAACACCTAGCTTGAGGAGCCCCGTTACCCAGACACAGACTGCCGGAAAACGGCTATTTCTATTGCGGCACGCATCCGGCCGCTTTTGAATAGATTTAAGCCTATGAAGAAATACAGACGTGTTGTTTAGTATGTCCTTCGCGAACCCTCTTTTCTGCGATTGCTTTGTTTAGTTGTTTTTTTTACCAGAAGTATTTTGTGTAAGGAGGTTCTATTGTTCCTAAATAAGCGAAATAAATCAAAAACAGGGGGTAAGCGTTAAACCATAGGCCAATTTATATGCAGTAGGGTCGGGGGATTGGAAATGCCGGTCTCCAATCGGAGACCATATCCGCCTGTCTTATCCGGCCTGTCTTATCCTGTCAAAAAGGAGCCTTGTCGTTGCCTACGTGTTCGATCAAGCAATCCGTTCAGCGCATTCCCGGTCAAACATTTCGACTTGTTAGCCCGCATATGCGGATCGGGTCGATCGATCCAAACCATTTTTGAACCAACCTTACCCACGACCCTACAACACACAACCGCCAACAAAAGCCCCGATGCTGGCCTGGCTGGTGTCACGGCAGTGCCGGGGCGGCTGCAGCTGCTGCTGATCGCAGCCTGTCCGCGTGGGGCATAATTCTATCTGGCAGCCAAAAGCACGTACCGCCGTCCCACATGGCAACAGCTGTAGTAGTGCGTGGTACTGATAAAAATGTCTTCCGAGCAGATGCGGCTTCGTTCACTTTGTCGACTTTCGACGAAGATCAACTTCAAACCCTACTGTAAACGACGCATCAGACCAGGTATCCTCCTAAGTAAAATGCACGGTTTGCCCCCGAAAAAGACACGCCAACACTGTGTGTGCTCCAACACATCACCTAAAGGGTAAATACCTTTTAGGGTCCCACGAACATAACATGAAGCAGTCTCCGGCTGGCTTTCGCCTTCCCTACTCCCTTGCATCAAACGCCCTGTAATACAGCCTAAAACGCTAAAAAAGATTTCATCTGGCTGTCTTACTACTGCTAGGGAAGGCCACTAAACAAAACATCATCGAAACCGAATCGATCGGAACGCGGCGTTTTCAATATCTACCAACCGACTGCATAGGACTTTTCCTTGAGACAGGTCTCCTTCACGGCTAGCGGAAACCGTGTGCAACATTCCACGGCCTGACTCACACAAACTGCGTGTACTTTGGCCGGGGACAACACTTTAGCCGTTGTACTTGAACGAGTCTGTAGGCCAAGATGAAAACGGTAACACTCTCTACGTATTGTTTGATTGTTGGCACAAGCCTACGAGAAAGTGGTCCGACGAAACTATCTACCGCATTAATACCAGGTGTCATTTAGGCCATCCGATAGTGTGCAGCATGAGGACCACTTCAATCGCTCACAAGTATTCCAAAAAGAAGAAACAAAACGAGGACATTATTCATGATCCGCGCGTCCACACCTGGCTGATAGATACATTTATATTTTTGGAATCTCGAAAGAGCATCTTGCTGCCTTAGGAGTCAGTGCAGACCCAACAACGATAGTTTGCCCGTCGGCCTAATTTCTGTCTCCGATGGAAACTATTACCTACATACGTTTAGAACAGTCCGGTTTGGGCCCTGAGAACTGGCAAAATAGAGCTCAGTAGGGGTTCAGTGGCAGAAATGCTGGTAAAAAAGGCGTATAGACACCGCATCATTTGAGTTCGACCGATGCTGACAAAGTATAGCTATATACTTCGTATGAGTGCGAAGACTCCGCTGTTGCTTGTTGTACCAAGTGTGATCTCGGTGAACACAAACTCCTTCGTCCGAGTCTTGTACACAAACAAACTCTTCTTTGGGTAAACTTAGTGCCTGGAGGAAGATAAACAGTTCATTCTTCTTGTCCAGACCATCATCTGGTACACGAGGGCTTGCCAAGGAATAAGCCCGTAGTATTGCTGACCTAATTCGCGATGGGGGCCCATCGGCGTGTTTATCTCAAGCATCAGCGCGAACCCCGGCTGGGATATGTAGAAATTTCGTAGTCCCTTCGAACCAAACGATGTTCAGTTTACCGCGGGTTCTTCTTTAATCAGTTGAAAAGACGGACGTATTTCCTGCCTGAAGTAAATTCTTGGAGGCAAGAAATAGATGCCTGCTGGTTCAGTCCTTGTGCTGGCTTCGTAACGCAACCTCCTGTGGTGAAATTCATATTCGGTCTTCATCGCCCACCGATACCACTCGTCGTCTCTCACCACTTCCTACAACACCACACAAGAAGCCCCTCCTGTATTTGGTACATCGTGCTCCAGCCTCTTCAAAAATGCGCTACTTCGCTCTGCTCGCCACTGTGTACGCTGCCACCGTCGGCACCTCGTCCGGTAAGACGAAAAAAGTGGTCGCGATACGAACTCCGCAGTTGCTAGAGGCCTTGGAGTTTGGTTGATTTCGTCTGGTGATCACACCGCCAAAACATTAGCGGCGCTTACTAGGCAGAAGCAGATGATACTGATGATATAGTTGGTGGACGCGAATAAGACAATAACGTGTCATCGTTGTGACCGGGTCTTTGTTTCGACCATTGATGTGTAATATATCTCGGTACAGCCTTTTTTCCTTGAAACTCCTCTGCCCATTTGGCGTATTGTTCGGCTGCTGCTACGTCAGGGGGGGGTAACTGGAGGTCTTTTGTTCCAGTCGGTCATGGCAACTGAATGCCCCTTTGTTCCAGTCGGTCAGGGCAACTGGAAAACGTGGCTACCCCATGGTTTTGGAGCAGTAATGTTTTACTCGTTGTCTTTGTCCTGGAGTCATCCATCACATTGGAATGGCTTGTAACGCCAGCAAAAAACAAGACATACTTGTAGTGGGAAATAGATACTGAATCTCTCGCCCGAAAGGTTGAAAACCATTTGGGAAAAGAGGGACTAACCCCCCCCCTACCGCTGCTTCCTTTTATCTAGTGTATTTCGAGTTTAATGCTGAAATTGGAAGAACTCTTCTTCTGTAGTAGTGAAAATATGTTTTGGCATTGCTGGTTAGCAATATGTAAGCATCTTCAGTGCAAGCACCATTCAATGTGCTCACGTTTATGCAGTCCCGTCCCATGTACCGCATACCTATCGTAATGGTCACAGTCGAGAACATAGACTGTACTTCAGCTACGAGATACACGGTGAGGCCGGTAGTCTTGCTGCTGTAGTAGCATGTTTACGTCTGGGCATACTTATTGGACCTGTTTATCGCCTCTATTTAGGTTGGAGACATGATGAGCGACGCCTCAGTGAATTTGTAAAACCGTGCAGTTGTCAGCCATAGAGAACGGGCCCAAATGTATAACAACCGTTGCATTCCGAACAAATATGTACATATTGCAAGGAATTCAAGAAGGTTGAACTCCTCTGATTGCCGACTGTCCACTTTCCCGGATGGCCGGCCCTACAGCTGATGTAACTAGACTACCCACCCCGCACGTTTGGGTGTGTTGTCACTAGCATGTGCGTCAACGGCTTGCGCCGTATGTCATGGTTATGTACCTGGTAGAATATAGTCGCGAACTCAAGCCTTTTGTTTCCTACAAAGTGTTCGTCTCTTGTACTGTTGAGATGGAAGGAGGCTATAGTCGGTAGCTATAGAAAAACCTGTTTATGAATGTGTTTTCGTAGCATAAAATACTCGTTAGACTAGCTTCGGCTCCTGAAGAAATTTGCTCGCGCAATTCGCGTACCTGATCGATGTTATATACTTGTGAAGGAACATAGATATCATGCTCCACCCTGCGGGAGGGCTATCCCGACGATATGACTGTTTTTTTATTTGGCGGTACAACTCTCGCGGTCAAACGGCGCTAAAAGGCTTACTTTGTGATATGCTCTACATGGATCGTATGTGACCAAAAAATCGGATTATGCAAGTGAAGGAAGGTTCAGTAGCTGATGGTTTATTCGACCGGTTTCTCGCTTCTATTTGAATCAGACAACGGCAATTGGAACAACGCTGGAAGTAGACAGTACGCAGTAAAAACGACAATATATTTACCCGAGATAACGCCGTCTCATTCCATGGAACCCCACCTCAAAAGCCGACTGCGATTCTGCCCTCCGGCGTGATATTGTGTCGCACGCCGTGCCCACTCCCAGCTCTCGTGGACGCCCGCAAGAGGACAACCGTGGACGTCGAGGCCAATGGCTACGACGAGAGGACGTCCGGTAATGGCTGCAGCCCGTCCGGCTGCATCCCCGAAAACACACGCGACAAAAGCCGCGCGAACAACTCTCGCTGGTCGTGCAAAGGCGACATCCTCGACAGCTCCGACGACGATGAGAAGTGCTGCATCGAGTACTACTTTGACGAGCCCCAAGACATTGTCGAGATTCGTCTCTCTTTTTACAAGGGAACGCAGAACACCCGGACGCTGAAAGTGTACGAGAACGGTAACTACCACAGCAAGATCAAGTCCAGCGGCAAGACGAACGGGTACCAGACCTTCGACCTGGACACCGATGAAACCGAGGAGCTGAAGCTTTGCCTCGACGACGACAGCGACGTGTGGCTGAGCATCAAGGAGGTGGGTAAACACGCTGACGATTGGTGTTTAGTACATGGATATATGTGTTGCCAAACGTTGGAAACTTGACTAGATGAATGATTGTATGACAACGTTACATTAATAAACGTGTCCCTGCAGAGGTTTGCAATACCCGTGCTAGCCCCCCCGTGGTGCACAAGTCTGTCGAGCCCGATCCTCCCAGATATGGGGGTACGCATTACCTGGTAAAACGGACGAGACACAGATGAACCTCGCGGGGATACCCTTCGTCCCGGGAATTATTTGAGATATGAGGGGACGCGTTGCATTCAAGAGATTGCGTTTATATGTAAAAGCAATACTCTGCCACATGGCGACTAGTGCCAGAGTATCCTTCCTGGCGAAGAACTGGTCGACCAGGTAGAATGGCCCTGTGTCCACAGCGTGAGTCCTGTCGCCCTTGTGTATTGGTGGAGATTGTCATGTATACCCTGTTTTCACATGCCATAACACACAAACCAACCGAGAATTTTCAAGCGAAAACGCCGGGCAGTGAATACACTAATGATGACAGGGGGGCGCGGGGGCGGGAGAAACGGCGCCAATATGGGCACGCCAGCCGTAGTATGCCAACAACCACTTAGTGAGCTTCAACCCGTGAATCAGAATGCATGTGCATATATACCTCACCCGTCGTTGTCGAAGTTGTAGCTTGCCTGTCGACGATGCCTTACTCTTCCGACGTACCCGATACAGGTTATACTGAGCGTTGAATTCAACCTGTAGTGTTTCCCATGACAATGAACAGCTGTACGACGATGTTGTTCAATTGCCGCAATGTTATGCCGATCTTCAAGTGATGCAGTTGTTCGCCTGCCTCTGAACTGAACAATCAACTCCGAATCTCACACTGTTGTCCCGTGTTCACCATGTGTTCAACGACTATACACCTTTCGAGTGCCTGCGTCCTCCACTCCTACGGTTTTGTCTTCGATACCTTTGGACCCTTTGTCAAACAATTTGCGCAGGTGAAGCTGATGGTGGAGTAACTCTTCAATCTATCCCTAACGGCCGGCAGAGAACGACCTGCTGCTGAACGTACCCACCCCGCCTATGGGGTTCGCGATTTCTTGTTACTATCATGTAGTCTGTGGGCAGTACTGTCGTAGTTGTGCCTTCTCTGTATGGGGGCCTGGCAGTGCCCGAGGTGGGGATCGGACGTGCCACAGGTGCCGTCAAGTGCGTCTGCCATTGATGTTCACTTGCTAGTTGAGGGTAGGTATTGATATTTTTCATCACGGATTGGCCCGGTGGAGTGCTACTACTGTGCTTTTGAGGCGGCCTCCCTTCTACTGGACGTAGACTGTACAGTACGTGTGAGGGCTTGGGGTATCGCGGGATATATTGTACATTCTTGGTTGTGTTGTGTGAGAGGCATGTGGAAGTGCAAGGTTTGCGGTCATAAGGACGTGCTACGCATGACGTGTTCACGGACGTCGAAACACACGTTTGTAGTTGGTGTTTAGGTTTCGGGTTGAATGTTGGTGCGCTGTCGTTATCGTGTCGAGTTGGGGCCCGGGGCGTATTCTGCGTCATAGACATATATTCACGGCGACACCGGGCCGCGTGTCGTCAAGCTCCCCGGTAAACGCGAAGCATAACGCGTTTGGTGTGCATCCAACTCCCTCTGACACGCAGGAAGGTTTCGGTGTCGAGAATTGCGCCGACACGTTGCCCGTGTAGCTGATCATCAGAGTCAGGGGGGAGGCTATGACAGCTTCAACCTGATTGGTGGTGAGGTTTGGTGGAGTAGAATATGTACAATCACTGTGTTTGTAGACGCATGTTGCAGACGACCCGATAAACTAGAGACATCCCCCGATATCGGCCTAACCGGATTCTCCGATATTGATATATGCTCCAGGAATTAGGTGTCAGCACTACGTTTGTTTGTCGGTACGCCTGCAAACCCGCTTGCTTGGAGATCTACAGCAATTTGGAGTCACCAGGCGTACGAGTTGTGTGTATGGTGTGTAGGTGGTGCAGCCATGGGACAGAAGGGCCACCCCCAAATGAACATGCTTCGCCCAAGAAGGAAGGCGCTGGAAGTGTATCCGCATAAATATATTTTATTTGGTCGTTGACATTCAGGTGGCACGCATCTTTTCCGAGAACTTCAATTTACTGATATAGGCATGACCCAGAGGTACACCATTGTTTCTGTGAGGCTTTTCTCGTGAGGAGCTCCATACCCCTCCCAAAAGCAGATTTAGGGGAACAAAAAAGTGCTACTCGGTAAACAATCCAATGGCCTAGGTATTCAACGAAAGTTATGGCCAAAGGAACAACGAAATTCCGACGATTTGGGTTGAGGAGCATCGTCACCGTGAAAGTGTTTCAGCCAAAACGTGCTACCTCTATCCTACCACGTGTCATATTTAGGCATGTGTTTGACGGTGAAGAAGCAAAAGTAGTATTAAAGTGCTACCCGGTAAACAACCCAATGGCCTAGGTATTCAACCAAAGTTATAGCTAAAGCACCAACGAAATTCCGACGATTTGGGTTAAGGGGCATCGTCACCGAGAAAGTGTTTCAGCCAAAACGTGCTACCTCTATCCTAGCACGTGTCATATTTAGGTATGTTTTTGACTGTGAAGAAGGAACAATGTGATTGACGCCACACGTAGACCATAATAGGGTAGTGCTGCAAAGTACAACGGATATTTGACGCCACCACGGCTCAAGTAGATACGAACTCGATATCCACCCTGGCCTCTGCAAGGACTAACAGCACCTTGTTCCTAAAATGCATACTATAAATTGTCGTTCTGGCTTAACACTACACATCGAAGTACAAGACACTCTACCAAGTAGGGTGCTCCTTTTCTGATATCGCGCAATATACAGTACATCGTTCCTATCCGCTATACATGTATTTTGTTTCGCCATCATATTTTAACGCTGTACGAGGTATGATGTTATCATAATCTGTACTTTACAGCGGAAAGCTTTGTAGTTGTCCCCCTTCAATTACCTTCCGGACAAGCCATGAATACAGGCGTTACCCATTGTCCCCCCCTCCCGGTTCTATCGTTCCTTGGGATGGCACATATGGTTCGGCAAGCAAACTGCTCATGAGTTTCCATCGTACGGAGCCAACTCGGACGGATGAATGCGTACGTGAACCATGTGCATATAGGACCATTGTATGTAACACAGTTCGTGTGTCGTTTTATTAGCCAGTCCCTGACAAGGTCGAATTCCCGTGTAGGGTAAGCATGCTGCAGAGATCGTGAACAACGCACTTGACCGCGAGATTTCGAGAGGACTTCTCAACTCAGTTTTACGAAAAGGATTCGCATGCAGATGGGGATTGTAACCACAGCAAACAGTCCTCGAACAACTGTTTGGCTTTACGATTTGGTACAACACGACAAGCAATCTTATCGAATTGCACTAAGGGTCTCGCTCCTAACCTTGTGCCAGTATCTGAAAATTGTTGGGAGACATGCGTGGGTGGCCCTGACGGGTCTCGTTATGTTAAGGCCAGTATGGGGGTAGAAACCATCGGTGATTAGCGGCGGGCTCCATGCAAACCCATATGCGTTTGGAGAACGCCTCGGAACTTATCCGATTATAACTATTCGGCGTAATGTGTCGCTGTGGCAAGGAACAAGAGTCCTTGCCCGATCTTGTACACGAGGCAGCGCTGAGATAGATATTGCGTATGATTCGACTCACCCTCATTTCTTGAGAGATGACGAATTACCAAACATTGCATACTGAAATGGCCTCAAAAGGAAGCATGCTGTCGAATAATGACACACGAGGTAACTACAAGGAACCCCATGCGCGCGAACCAAAAACGTTGCATACGTAGGGTTTGTCTTTGACTGGGGGAAAAGAGCACACGCACGGTGTACGCACGTACTCGCGTTTGATCGGTATTACGAGTAGGTTTAAGGAAATAAAGACTGTAGACAAACACAATTATCAGCTATCGTCATCAGGGGTTGCCAGAGGACGGGAGTAACACTAAATCATAAGCATGAGGGATCGAGCGAGGACCCGGTGAAACCCGCTTCGGGCGTGCGCCATGAAGCGGTGGACTTGTTCCGACATTAGTAGAATTTCCACAAACCATAGGTATTCTGTCCGTTTAAAATTGAACTCCCGTTGCTATTGCGCGCGAACGCGAACCTATGTGAGTTGCCGACGACAGCGCCTCCGATGGTACACGGTGCACGTCGAGTGGTAGTTATTGACGCTAAAGCACGAATGCCGTCGAGGTCTTAGCCAGAAAACGTTTGAGCAATAAGCCTGTAACAACTATGAGCGATGCTCGAAGGCAAAGACTCGGCAGGGGAATCATAAAGTAGACGAATCGCCTAACAAATCGACGGCATACACAGTTATTATTTGCCTATTTTGGGTTGGCGGCATCAAAGGCTGTGATGCATTCTACCCGCCTCGCCGGAGCTTGTAGAGTCAGGGTCATGTTTATGGTCGGAGCAGCCCGTCCGGTGTACACAAGCGTACCGATGATATCAGCCAGCTTATGGTTGATATAATCGGTGATGTGCTGTACGGCAACCTACGTTTCAGGCTGCAGACCTTGGGCTCACACGACCAGGTCGTCCATCCCCCGTCGGCTTAACGCAGACCGATACATCAGGGCCAAAGCAGCAACCATGGTTGTGGTACGAACGTGTGTTTGGCGTGCAGCCCTTAACCCTTCTAGTACCCCAAAAGCGTATCTCGCACTATTTCCAAGTAGGCTTGTTCCCATAACCCGTTCCCGGGTCTATGGGGGTTGAAGGCGATTCTTGGCACACAATACTATTGGGGCGACGAAACGGCCACCTTGTATACACATTGCTTCAAATAGAGAACACATACGGCACGGGGATATTCATAAATTTAAGATTCCAACAATGGGAATGCCAAACCCACACTGCCTTACAGTAGACCCGTATCAACCTCCGTGGGTTGCTGGTGATCCAGATGCATACAAATATAATGGTGGTGGAATTATCGCGGGCGGTTCGGAGTCAAACCCGCAGATACTTGAACTTACGCAGGCGGTCAAAGTCGCTCTAAGTGTATTCTTCATTTGGGTATACATATAGTCGCATTAATTCAATGCATTACCCACTTTCCATCTCCAAGGCACGGGATGGAATGCCGGGTTTTGAGAGCCGATATGTAAAGGGGTGGATACAATCCATGCAGTAGTGATTTTAGTTACAGAGGAGCTCATTTGATAATCCAAAATTATTGTTTTGGTGCTGTCAATTGTTGAATTGGACGAAGTAAGACCGACATGCACCCGTCGTTTCTTTTCCAACCACGCCCTGAATATTCATGAAAAATCGTTTTCTCGAGGATTGCTATTTGCGTATATTCACTTTGAATTAGTGGTGTCCAAAATATAGCGTTTTGGGTGAGCATCCCAAATGGGCATGATACAGATGAACAATATCGACGTCGAAAACGGAATCGAGGGGGAGAAAGAGAAAAACAGTAAAGAAGGGAACGAATGAAACAAACACGACACAGAAAAATGAAACCACACAAGAGAATACGCAGGCTTCGCTCTTAAGTTGCGGTGGTGGTGGGGGGTGTAGAACCCAGCCAAACCAAATGAAATCCGCCCCCAAGGAGAGCAAGCACCCAAGCCTAAACCAACAGTAGGCGTAATAGCGATACAGGGACAAACAGAACAGCGAAAAAACGAAATTATAAAAGAAGTATGAACAAAAAAACAATTGACGCATTAAAAAAAACAATTTGAAAATGGGACACATGCTAAGGTAAAGGTGCACATTTAGTTTTATGAGGTTCGTTACTTGACGAGCTCTATACTCTGCCCAAATCTTTATTTTGAGTAAAATCGAAAGTGCAACGGGGTGACCAAACCCACGGCCTAGGTACAAAACATATTCGTGTTGCAAAAGAAGAACAATATTCGGAAGAGCCGTTTTACGAATGCCGAAGTAATGCAGAATATAATCTGGCCAAAACATTCTACCTCTATCGCAGCACGCGCCCCGGGAGAGAAACCAACGAAAGGCAGGCGCAGGACCATATGTAGACTAGCGCGTAAAGTCCGCCAGCTGAGCGTTTATTTCGGGACCGCCCGCACTAATAACTCATACAAATGATGGTATATCAAGTGCCTCCTACGGATATTTTCCGAGGCCAACAGGATAATAAATGGAAAATGTATAAATACCCCTATATGTTACTTAAACTGTACTGGTATATATTTAAGGGTGGGGATACGTAACAATGCATATTGCCACACGAAGAGGACCCGAACATAGAGGCTATGTTACACCTCCTCTTTAAAAAGCCATAAATCCACAAGAAACGTACCGGTTCGACTGAAAAAGGTTAACGTTTCATTTTTGAAAAAAACACAATGTTTATAGTTGACGAGCGTCTGGTGCACAGAATTTTCCTTCAATTTGGTCAATCTGCTGTTATGTACACGCGCTGTCGCTAAAATTTGTCTTGTACTCGGTAATTGGCAGTGATGATCTCTCTGCGTTGTTTCAATGGAGGTGTACTCTTACTCCTGTACGTTTGCTCGTGGACTCGTACTCGAACGGTGAGGCTTGGGTTACGATACAAGCACCCCGTTCGATGTTTGTCTGAATAATTATAATAATGTTTCCCTATGCTCCAATTACGTTTTGGGCATCCATTCTAAACGCTCTGGGCTTGTTGTAGATTTGGGGTAACGTTTGAATCGTTGAATTTTATGGAATTCATGAATACATATATTGATTCAGATGCACCTCCATCGGCATCCCGCCGCACTCCAGGGCTCCCAGCTGGGCGTGGCGTTTGAATACCGTTACGGCATCACCTACATGCCATACATAACCGGTACACCTATGGAGACCCGAAGATGTTCTAAAAATCCAAGGCTGGTATTGCCAGGCGTGTCCAGCTATTGTCACAGTACTGAGACTATACGCACTGGACCGATATCGAATAAACGTATTAAATGGTATTCGGGGATATCTTCTATTTATCGGTTCGTCTCTCCTACAGCGTGTCTGCACATTCTATACAAACAAAAGCACAACCAGTCGTCTAGACGCTCTTACAGTCTCACCCTGGTACTGAAAAATGCACACACTGGGCAACGGATTGCCCCAGTCGTTGAAATCGACCGATTGCTTCAGCGTGTCTAGACGGGTTGGACGTGCACCGAAAAACGTTCCGAAAACGGCTCCGACTCACAGAAACGCTTGGAGCTAATCGGTCTGGTTTCACCGCGGTTATGCTTTGTCGGAGACGCATATTTCGTGCGGAACAGGCACGAACATCTCACAGCACCAACAACGAACCCCGAACCAAACAACCGGCGGCTGGCCTATCTCGACGTCTGCGACTACCTCATGTACCTGGTGTTACGTTGCCTGGTATCACCTACCAACGACCCCAATCTAAACAACTGATTATCAACGTCTCCCGCCTCCCTACGACTACGAACCAAACAAACCGGTCACCAGTGCATCATGATCTTTGTGTGAAGATTGCATACGCCTCACCTCCCTACGACTGCACGCGAAACAAACCGACGTCGAACATGTTTCGATGTTTAAACTGACACATCACAAATTGCGTCTCCACATGACATCACACCACAGAACAGCGCAATCAAGGTATCTCGCGTTTCTCGACATACCTCTTACGTAGAGGAGACGCCCCCTAGACAGAGGCACACGGGCTCGATCATCCATTCTACATCAACGCAATAGTGGCACGCGGTGGAGCTCATTCTACTACCTACAACCACACCAACACGTACTACTGGAAGCTATTAATAGTGAGTGCACACCATCGGAGGAAACACTTGATGACGCGTGTGGCACGTCTATTTCCCCGCTCGTGTACTGCCACCACGCCGATATAGAGACGGCATTGGAGCTACTAGTAGTTGCTGATTGTAGCGATATATATAGCAGAAACTGCACGGGGAGGGTGGTCCTTTGCAGCAGGCTCTTCTCTCCAGGCCCGGCCGCAATGGATCCCGGCCTTACTCCACCATCAGCTTCACCTGGCCTTACAACAGTGCCATGGTATGAAACGGCGTCGATGACACAAAATGGGTATGGGCGACGTAAGAGACGGGAAGTGTATGGATATCGATGACATGGTGAACCTGGGACGTGAGGGTTATCGTGCATGGTTTCAACTTGAGGAGTTGTGGCATACTGGAGCCATTTGGAGAAGATCGTTATTTTGCTGTTTGAAATGGGAAACCATATTATCCATTGGAACCAATCTGTCGATAACTGTATCTTTGCAGATCTTGAACTGCATTTCGGAGGCAGGTGCAACGGAAGCGTCAGGCATCGTCGACAGGGAAGACACATGTCCTACGACGGGACCAAAATGATCGAATAAGCATCGTGGTGCCGTTACGGCGAGGACTTGTGGTCTGTTTGTAGCCATCCTGCGACGCGCGTGATGAAACGTTCAGAATCTCACCGTAGCTCGGGCTTAGACGATCTCCCACCGCCTTTAACTATTGTGCATACTCACCAATAATGTTTGGCCCATTACATTTTTCTGGATGGTCCCTGCTCGGCTGTTCCAGCTGAGCCCACTACGTTGGATTGCGTCACATGCCCACTGAAAGAAGTGAATATACAAAACAATCGTTAATCTTACACTGGCGTGGAGGAACTGGGTCTAGGGAGACATGGTCACGCTAAGTGCCCAGAAGGTCGTGTTTAGCAAGGGCATTTCCTAATAGTCCTCATAGGTTGAGACAAAACTCTTTAATCGACGAATTTAGGCAACCTGGGTCTCCACATAAGAATAAGGTTAACACCAAGACCCCACAAGAAGCGGACCTTCGCCAGGAAAAACATCTATGCAGATTTCAGTATATGGAGCTCAATGCATACTTGGAACCATGCATCGGTAGACAGACTGCACGGTGCGGTCACGATAGCACTCCTATTTCGAAACACTGCAGCGCTCAGTGGACGTGAGTTTGTGTTGCAGACGCTCGTTTTTAATCAAAGTTTACACTGACGCCTCGCTGTCATTTAATAACCATAAATGTGTTTCCCACCTCATTAATGCTCAGCCACACGTCGCTGTCGTCGTCGAGGCAAAAACGCAGTTCTTCGGTTTCATCCGTGCCCAGGTAGAATGTCTGGTACCCCTTCGTCGAGCCGCTGGACTCGATCTGGTTGTAGTAGTCACCGTTCACGTAGACGTTCAGCGTCCGGGTGTTCTGAGTCCCCTTATAGAAGGCGATGCGAATCTCGACAATGTCCTGGGATTCGTCAAAGTAGTAGTCAATGCAGCATCGCTTGTCGTCATCGGAGCTGTCGAGGATGTTGCCCTTGCACGACCAGCGGGAGGTGTTCCCGAGACTCTGGTCGCGGGTGTTTTCGGGGATGCAGCCGGACGGGCTGCAGCCATTGCCGGACGTCCTCTCGTCATAGCCATTGGCCTCCACGTCCACGGTTGTCCTCTCCCGGGCGTCGACGAGAGCTAAGATGGGGCACGGCGTGCGACACAATATCACGTCGAAGGGAAGGACGCTGTTAGGCCTTTGATGTGAGTTTCAATAATCCGACGCGGCGTTTCCTCTGGTTATAATATTGTCTTTCGTACGTCGTACCACCCAGGTCCAGCATTGCTCTAACTGGTGTTTGTCTCATTCCTATAAGGAGCGACCCATAAAAAAATCCTTGGGTTTGTAAACCTTCCCTCAATTGAACCAGAAAAAACATTAAATAAGTCAAATACGAGCAATGTATTGCAAAATCTCAAACGGAGCAACTTTGCGCCGTTCGACCCCGAGAGATGTACCGCCGACAAAATAAAAGTCATATATGGTGGTTATAGCCCGAGGCATGGTGGAGTATCTTATCAATGTTTCTCCAGAAGCATCTGACAACGATCCGGTACACCGCGTGCGCGAGCAACGTGTTTCAGGCGCCAAGACTGGTCTTCGGGTTACTGGGTTCGTCGAAACAACATTCATGGACAGGTTTTCCCATTAGCCGACGCTAGCCTACTTCCACCGCATTACGGCAAGCATACGGTCTATATGATATTAATAGTAGCGGCGAGGACCTTTGTTTTAGGCATATGGCACGATATATAGAGCAGCACGTTGACGCACGTGCTATAATAGTACACCAACACACTCCAATGCCTGGGTTGTAAATTGCAATTACAACAGCTGGAAGGTCTGCTGTCCGGGGAAAATGCACAATAGGTTATCGGGGTAAATGCGAACTACAACTTCGAGTTGGTGGTGTAGGTACATCCTCGTTCGGGATGCAAAGGTTCGGTGGCCAAAGGGGTTGTTCTCTATCGCTGATATCTGCACATATCACTGATTCTGCTGAGGCGCTGTTATATCTCCAACGCGTAAGTTGCAAGTGACGAATACATCCAACTCGCCATACCAATTACGGCGGAACATAGAAATTATAACCTACTGGATAACGGTTCGTCACACTGTTGGCATATATTGGGCTTTGAGCCCATCGTGCGGGTTCTAACTACAGAAGCAGTGAGGAAGAGATGCAGAGTCAACTATAATGCCCGCCCGCCCTGCTCCAGCAGGAGGACCACAGACATCGCGGTGTAGTTAATCACGAAACTACAGAGTATATTCTGACGCATGCTACGATACAGGTTGCACTTTTTGGCTTTTTTGTTTCTGAATAACGTGGCTCCTTGACCCAAAATCGTCCGAATGCCACTCTTGTTTAGCTATGTTATTATTTTTAATGCCAAGTACATGGGTTTTCTCATCGGGCTGCCCTTCCAATTTACTCAAAAACAGTTTTCGGGTGCGATTTGGAGCTCCTGAAGTGAAGAGCCTCAGAAAAAAAGGGTGCACCTCTATCGTAGCATCGGTCTTCTTGGCTGTGACCACTATGCTGGATAGAGGGCAATCGGGGCAAAATTGGAATGTAAAGATATTGAAGGGTGCTGCTCTTGGTGATGCTATTGCCGACTTTTTACGGTATAGTCCACGTGCGATTAGATCATTAAACGTGAAATACACCTGGTTAATATAAACAATACGCGTAATAGGTGAGGTAATTTTTTAAGGGAACGGAAAAATTTCGCACGACTTAAAGACAGAACAGTGCAGCACAAACTGTAAATGATACCCGGTGAAAGCGACAAACTGCATGTTCGTCATGCACGTGGCTGAGAGTGCCACCAACTAAAGCTTTATTATCATCTCCGCGCATGTGAAGAAGCGCGGCTAGTGTCAGGCGACGCCACCACAAGACGTGATCAACCCACCCGCAAGGTAGTTAAAAACTCAGCACGTCGGATCACACAGCTTGAACTCGAGAAATTACATATATATACATATATATGTACTCGTCTTACCAGCCGAAGTGCCGACAGTGGCAGCGAACACATTGGTCAGGAGAGCGATACATCGCAGATAAGAAACGTTCATATTACGATGTACGTAAAACAGGGGTGTTGAGAGAGAGGTGGAGTGGTATCGCCGGGCGATGAAAACAAACTAGCTCGTAGGAAGTTCGCAAGGGGAGTTGCGTGGCGAAGTCCGTTCAAACACGGAACCATCAACCACACTATTTGCCTCCAAGAATTTACTTCGGGTAAGCAAAATGTCGATGGCAACAATGGTACGAAGAACACGGGGTAAACTGAATCACGAATCGTTTTGTTCGAAGAGAATACGTGGTGTATGAATTCGTTTGCGCTGTTGTTTCGGCTAAACTCGCCGACTGGGCCCCAATGCCAATCATACCGGTTGGAGTAGTCTAGGCTAATCCTTCGCAAACGCCCGTACACCAGTGCATGGCCAGGACCGGAGGTATGGGTGGCTTCCGGTCCTCCAGCAACTAACGCGAAGGGAACGTCGTCCGTGCAAGAATCGAACAAACGAACTTGAGTACATACTGAGGACATGCAGAACACAAGCTACTGCGTGTATTTGGTACATAACGAACTATGCTTCGTCAACGCCTGTCGAACAAAAAACATTCTGTGTCCATACGGCCTTCCTGCCAGCGTTCTTCGACGCTGATGCCGCTTACTTTAATGACGACGAATGAAACATATATTCAAAATGCCACAATCCTCGCTGTTAAGGCATTACACTTCAAAGGCCCTGGGTGAGTACGAATTTCACCCGAATTTGGCAAGAGTGGTTTCAAGCAAACGTTAGAATTCCGCACAAGGTGCAGATCGAACAACAGAAACATCGATATGGTCCGACACAAGCCCGGTCAAAACGCTGACCTATACACCTTTTTACCTTGATATTATGATTGACGCTTTTGAGAGTGCCACCAACTACGACATTGGTATCACCCGCTTAGTATATAGAGAGACGCCGCTAATATTGAGCGGTGCCATCACCAGACGACATTAACCAACCACCAAGGCTTTAAGCAACTACGGAAGTATTGTGACACATCTTGCACTTGTTAGTATATACCTGGTACTTTCGCGTGTCTGTTTGCGTCTTACCGGACGTGGTGACGACAGTGGCAGCGTACACAGTGGCGAGGAGAGCGAAGTAGCGCATTTTGGAAAAGCCTGGAGTACGATGAACCTAAGCTAGGGGTAGCTTCTTCTGTGGTGTGGTAGGAATTGGTGAGAGCAGAAGAGTGGTATCAGTGGGCGAAGAGGAGTGGTATCAGTGGGCAACGAAGAACGAACAGGAAGTTCACGACGGTAAGCTGCGCCACAAAGCCAGTACAGAGACTGAACCTGCCGACACTTTCTGTGCCTCCAAGAAATTACTTGAGGCGGGAAAAACGTCTCTCTAGACATCAATAGGACAAAGAACCCGGGGTAAACTGAACACCGTTTCGATCGAAGGGACTGCACCCTTTCAATATCCCAGTCAGCGTTTACGCTGGTATTTAGAACATATACAGCGATTGGACCCCAGCGCCAATCCTGTTAGCAACACTCTTGGCATATTCCTTGGCAACGGCGCGTATAGCACTCGATGTTGCACTGCACCAGAAGAATATATCGGTTACGTTCGCCCAGGGACTCCAGCAACTATACCGAACGAAGAATTTGTCTGCGTACAAGACTGGGACGAGGGAACTTGTGGATTCTGAGGGCTTGCTCGATACATTCAACCGCGGATGCTTCGCACGCATATCGAACTCTGGTCTGTCGAACTCAATGTTTTCCTGTGTTTATACGCCTACTATCTTGCCGGCGTTGTCCGACACCGAACCCCGCCCCCCCCTAGCGCTACTGCTGCGCCAGAGTTTTAGGGCCATACCAGGAATGTTCTAAACATATCTAGGGAATAGGTTTCGCTGCGGACTTAAATCAGGCCGGCGGGCATACTATTCTTTGTCATTATTAGGTGGTATCGACTGCGTGACTCTCCGTTAAGCACTGACTCTTGCAGGAGCAAGATGCCCTTTCGAGATGCCCCGAGTAAGACTACCAACCATGTTGTGTGGACGCGCGCATGATTGTTAATGCCCTGGGTTTTCTTCGTGTCCCTTGAACATATCGGCGAACGTCACGCTGCACATTGTTGGACGGCACACATTATAATCCAACTAATGTGGTCGGCGATTCTGTCGGAACACTTCCTGGCCATCATGCCCAGTACCATAAAATATATGCATGTGTTACCGTTTAGTTAGTGTTTTTGGTTGCAGGCTGGTTCCAGTTCAACGACGAAAACGTACTCAGCCAGATTTCATGCGCTTCGTTTGAATTAGGCCGTGGACGTTGCACACGGTTTATTCGAGCCCTTACGGACCCCTGACCCAAGGTCAATTCCAATGCAGTCAGTTCGGAAGGATTAAAAAAGGCGCTTTCCGACGATCCACTCCTCTCTCGACAGGGATTTATTTTGGAAACTTTCACTGTCGTCAGTAGGTCACTCAGATTGAGTGGGTTTGTAGTTTTCACTATATTTTCACCGGGCGTTTCATGCGAGGGAGTAGGGTACGTGAAAGCCAGTTGGAACCTGCTTCATGGTTTGCTCGTTGGTCCTAGCCTAGGAGGTATTTACCCTTGATCTGTTATACTGAAGCATTCGCATTACGGGCGTGCCTTTTCCGCAGCCAAATACGTGTATTTGTCTCACGGGGGTTCGTCATCCGATTTGTCATTGCGGTTGTGGCGTCGAACTTCGTCGAGAGTGAACAAAGCAAACGTATCAGCAGCTGTTGGCAAACCACTGAGTTAATCGATACCCCTTACTCCTGCTATTGACCTGTGGGACGGCGATACGCGCGTTTGGCGGGTGGAGAAAAATGTGTGCCGCACTGACTGACTGCGAGCAGCAGCGGCAGCAACAGCGGCAGCAGCAGCGGCAGCAGCAGCAGGAGCAGCAACAGCAGCAGCAGCATCAGACGCAGCACTGCCGTGACGGCAGCCAAGCCAGCACCGGGGCATTTGTTGACTGTTGTGTGTTCTGGGATCGTGTGATTTACATGGTTAAAGATAACACTTTTCGATCGAGCAGTCCAATCCGCATGTCCGGTCTAAAACTCGAAATGTTCGACCGGATGTACATTGTGTGGATCGGATTGCTCGATCGACAACGTTGGCATTGAATAGGAAGGGCCGATTTTGGTCTCCTCCATTCGGAAACAATATTTTAGACTGCATCTGAAATAGCCCAATATTTTATGTTTTCCCTGTTATAATTTTCGTTAATTCGCTTGTTATGGAGAATGTTAGGACCTTCTTAGGGTTGATCTTAACGATGAGTGATTGTTTTTAGGTTCTCTCATAAATTTACGGTTTTCCTGAGTTTGTTTACTGAAAAGCCATAAAACCTTCAACCCCGGTAAAACTCGCTTCGAAGTTGTTCAAGTATTCCCAGTTTTTGTTTGTGGTTTTCAGGCTACAAGTCGAGGGGCATCGGGCAGCCGCACCGCTCGAGCTACGCCACCGCTCGCCAGCGCACAAGGCTGAACAGGGTCGGTTCCAACGGAAAGTTCAAGTTTTATGGTCGAACGAAGAAGGTGCGACAGATTTCTGGGCTCTCATCGTCGAGTTGACAAAGTGACCGCACCGAGGTGGCCGACCGACAGAGCTCCCTGAGAGCAGTAGCTCAAACGTCTGTGGGGTCGGGCGTTGTAGCGCGCTGTGTTGGAGATGGATTTCACTAAAACAAACCACCGACACCTGCCTACGAGTCAGGCAGACTGTGGTGGGACCACCACACCGATGGTTTTAGCGAGCGTTACCGCTGTAGTGACGATTATGTGCTGGGAGGATGATTTGTTGGCTAGCCAGCTGGAGCTCGTGCCCGAGACGACTTCAACCATCTCTGGATTTGGAATAACACGGAACGTTCAGGTAAATAACGAAAGCAAAACGTATCGTCAAGCCCGACATTTAGACCAATTGCTTCCGGTGAAAGAATTAAACGAAAAAACAGACACCGAAGTTAAGAAGGTTCGCAAGGGACACATAGTAGAACACGTATTGTAATGTTTTTTATGGTGGGTCTATCTCTTAATATCGGCCGGATTCGTGCTGCGATAGTGGTAGGCGTCTCTCGGCCTTCTTTATATCTGGGTAACGGGGCTCCCCAAGCCAGGAACTGCCTCCTATCGTTACCTCTATGAAATAGTCTTCGTCGAATACCCACTACTGTAGATCGGACCGTTCATCGGCTTCCCAGATCCATTTTGCTTTCATGTACATCCTGTTTTTTTTGGGTGGGGGGTACAGAACTCCCCACATGAAAAAACACCGTCGGAAGCATTTAGGTTGACCCCTAGAATATCACGCGTCGTTTCCTTGAAATTGGTTACTTTTAATGTAGGATAGTATTTTGGCGCGACATTCTACTTCACGTACAGGGAACCTTGTATATCGTACGAAACCATTGTCACCGGTCATAGTGTGGATAGCTATATAGATATATAAAATAATTACTGATATGTGAATTTATTCTTGGAAGACGATACGTCGTAATTAAAAATTAGGCTTGCCAATGGGGGAGACATGACAAAAAGGCTGACGAAAGCGCAAGGCGTGTACCTCGCTGACAAATTAAGGCGTTTTTTTCTCAACACCACCGAACAAAATGCACGGCGAGTAAACGTATAATACCATTTGAATTTCTCGAGCAATGGTTAGAAAGGAAAATCTAGATGTTGGAGGATTACCTGATCGGGGTCAAGCTTTGGTCTGGAGGAGATTTAGTTCATCATACTAATTCAGGACACTAACTACTTTTCACCTCTCTCTGAGGTACACGCGATGTTGAGACACACGCAGGCCAGGCTTTCGATATCTTCAGTAGGAGATATTTGGCCCGACATGCTATGGAGGAGTACCTGGTACGAGCTCGATCATATATTGTTGTTTTCTTCCTAATTGCCTAATGAAACGCCTGACTACTATCTACATTGTTGAAGGCGTGCGGTTGGCTGGCCTACGTATCCGCCGCGAGTGCCAGCACTACAGCAGTCTTAGGAAATTTAAAATTTACATGAAATTGCCACGAAACGATATTCCACTGTTCTCCGGGCTCACGAGGAATTCAATTCGAGTTGATATTGCCAGCGGCATTCATTCGTGGCGGAGAGATCTCTGGGCGTTCAGCTTCAACCAGCTCGTACATAACAAAACACGTAGTACGCGCGATCGAAGTATCCCACGCAGCTTGCAAAGCTGAGACTCGACGAAATCCTCGATCTCACAGCTGACGTTTTTTTCGTATATAATATAATACGATTGTGTATTTTGTTATTACTCAACATCATCGTGCAAAAACGTCGTCTCTGGTGCATTTATTTAAATAAACAGTTGTCTGCACCCGAACAATAAACTGCAGTGGTTCTAAGTGAATACCTCTCTCTGTGGTGTGGAATATCGAAGTGTTTTCCTTTGGCGATGACATTGAATTGTTCAGGAAATGGGGTGGATGCAATTAATTGTATGTTGCCTCGGGCTACGTAGTGACGTTTCATGATTATTGGGCAGAATCTTTCAACTATTGGTGTTGAGCAATTGGTAGCGTGACGATATCACGGTATTTATGTTGCAACTCAGACCTGGGCCCCCAGCCTGAAATGTCTACGAGGATGTATGTTTTGGCTCGACGACACTGCACTATTATTAAATTGGTTGGATTCGCAATTTAGGTGCTACATTACCTCTAGAATATTTCAAACTCTATCGGGCGTTCTCTTTTACCTGATATGTTCTGGTAATAGGTAACCCGGTCAACGGAGATGTCTCAGTGCGTCTGTAATACGTAGGTTAAAGAGCAGACTATATATATATGTGTGCTTCTTTTATAATATATATATATGTGTGCTTCGTATGATAGGCAGGAGGAACAACAAAATGTTACTGTGAGTATGGCGGTAGGTATATGCCAGGTTGCTCTAGACGCACACTACTGACGTTCAAGGTATCATCGTAGAGTCTGGCCTACATGCCATATATATATATTAAAAAAAAATGTATATATACGAAGTAGATACTAGCCGGATTGGGCAAGGTATTAACGCAACTACCATAGGCAACGGGAACGCCTGGGGCTGAAATACTCGTCGACGCTGGCTGTAGGATTTCAACGGACAATACCACGGAACCGTCATCCTAACGGATATCGGAGTCTGCGCAGATTGGGTAATCCAGCAATTTAAAACGTGCGTGGCGTGGTCAACGTCTTTGTACCCGCGGATGTAGGTATTGTCGCGTAGTAGGCTGGGTGTTGTGTCGCCACGGCGCTAGGAAGGCCTTTACTTAGTGTGTCTAAGGTCAAAGACGTTCGTAGTGTTGCATGTTATATCTTATGTGGCCGAGTGAGAAACAACTGGAGATGACTGTTCTCCCCATCATATAGTGACGCCACCATGCTCACGTCACGGTTAGTGAACATTGTTCAGTACAACCGTTCGGTCCAGTTGTGTCAGGCTGGTACCACGTAATTTTATATGTAGAGGAAATACACTGCATAGAAAGTGCCATGGTGGAGAGTTCACATACATACAACATCTGTGTCAGGTGTTTACTGGTTGACGCGTGCTACGATAGAGGTTGGACGTTTGGGCGTTTTTGTTTCTGAATGACGGAGCTCTCCTTAACCTAAAATCTTCGGGGCGGCATTCTTGTTTTCCAATACGATTTCGTCGAATACCTAGATCATGGGTTCGTTAATCGGGTTCCACTTTGAGTTTACTATATGGTGGACCTCTATCGTAGCCTGAGTCGGTTATGTGACTTAATAGTAATATGGCGGTAGAGCCGGGGGAATCGTGTATGTATACGAACCAAAATTGCTTCCGAAGTGGCAGGCCCTTATTACGACGAGGTTGGTTTAGATACTGTAATACGTACCAGGAATTTGGTGCCAGCGTATCGAATGTTTTGCTTAATCTCGAAATATCCTTCGCTCGTCAAGATAATTTCATTGGGTTTTGCACTGATACCGCTGTTCACAGTTGTTTTTATAGCTAGGGTGGCGGGGTTAGCTATTCCATATCGTCATGGTGACGTTGGACGCATGCACCTGACATTGTTCCGACGATGTTGATCTGGCTCGAGGGTGACCATTTATTCACAGTCTGTCTCGACTTACAAATAGAAGCAACCCGTTCATCTGCACCGGACATGGTGATGGTTTGGTTGTACTACCCGCTCTAAGAGTGATACGGTGGTAAACTAGTTGTCCCATACGATAGACGTTTGTTTTCTTTGAGCGGGGATGAATACTACCACTTACGCTTATTACAATAATGGTACATCTAAAGGCCGGACTCGTCCCCCTATATTAATCCATCTATGTGCACATCGTATGTTGTTCCAAGTGGGGATGCTTGCGGTGATTTCTGTCTATGACAACAATATTAAATAGGCTTGAAATGCGCAATAATCTAATGTACACAGAACAAGTTCTGGTGCGTACCACTACAGTCGTCACGCAGAGTTTAGAAGCAACCACTGCGCAAAGCACACGTCATGATGTACACGGTTAAACTTAGTGGTCAGTGCGTATGTGTATAACATACGATGCTACTGGTCCGAGGATATGTGAACACAGAAAACAAGAAGCGGCACAAATTCCCAAAGATACATAAGGTCGAAACCGTGAACAACACAAAAACACGCCTCGCACAAAAACATCAGCACCAGCAACAGGCAGCCAGCTTTCACGGAAACAAAGGACACAGCGAGCAGTACGAATATTCTTTGAAAGCGTTGTGCCTATGCGTATTGCTCTCACGTTGTCACGCCTGGCGATACACATGAAACCCAGGGCGCACACGCAGATGTGTAAATATGGAATGCGATATCCAATAGACTCGACATGCATTCACTACGCGGGAGTTATAGATTGTGCTCGGATGTTGTCACGGCAGTTTCAACGTACATTGGGGAATTGCATATATATGTCGGCGTGCGATTATGATGCGGCAAATAATCCTGGTCTCCGGCGTGGAAATGCCCTTCCGGGTACTCTATAACTATATACATCTTGCATGTGCTCTTGTGTGAGCTTGTGTTTCCTCCTCCGTGGGCATCCACGACTGATATACTTACCCGGGCTAGAGAATATTCAACACGACACGTATCTCCTGAGTGCTACTTAGCTTCGTGGTTATCGGTCAGCTCCGCGTGGGCCAGAGTTTTCAATTATGTCGGATGAGGAAAGTGGTGGTGCTGGTGTGGTGGGTGAAGCGGTGGTGGGTGGTGGGGTTGGTGAGGTGGGTGAGATATATGTCACAATACGTGAGGACATCAAGATGCTGGAGCAGGACGCGCGCGAAAAAGACATCGTCATCAAGAGGGACGCGCTGCACGCAGCACCATCGGCGAGAGAAGAGGGACCAGCGCTCAACGCGTCAGCAGCAACGTCACCAGGGCAGGGTGCCGCTACAGGCATGTCCCATGCGTTTTTCCTTTCTCGGCCTGCGTTCACTCAGCCCCGCCCGCCAAAGTTTGGCGGGAAACGGGACCTCTATTTAATGTTTAGGAGCAAATTTCTTGCGTATTTGTCGTCGACCGGTTGTTTGCATGCCATCAAGCAGACTGACAACCCTGTGATGTTCGGGGATGAGCCTGTATCCGAGGAAAACCTCAAGAGTAAGCATACTGTTGAGGAGATTAGGGATGCTCGGATTGTGTACGGTTTACTCATGGAGGCTATGGTGGGGTACCCTGAGGTTGAGTTTAGGATGCAGGCTGAAAAATCACCCTGCGGTGTTTGGAAGGCGTTAGACGAGTTTTACATGCCGAAACCTCAAGGGTCTAGGCACAGATTGAAGATGGAGTTTGACGCTGTCGGCATGGTAGAAGGAGAGGACCCCCATGACTACCTAGGTAGGGTCGACAAGGCCAACCAGAAGTTAGTTATGCTTGACGTTGGACCGAGTGAAGAGGAGGTAAACCACCACATCGTCCACAACCTCTCCACTCTGTTTGCTATTCAGAAGAAGTCCACCCTTGCTCGCCCCGGCATATCTCGCTCTGAAAAACGACGAGATCATTCGAGGTGCATATTTGGATGACAAGGTGGAAAAGAACATGGTGGCGAGGTTCAAAGCCATGCAGGGGACCGTAGACCCGCTCGCTCTGTACGTCGGCGGTGTTTAACCCGCCGGCGCAGGTGGCGGCAGGGGGGGGGGGAGGATGGATCAGGTGGGGGCGGTGGGGAGGTGGAGCGGGCGGGGGGGGTAGGGAAGCAGGCGGTGGCGGGGGGAGGTGGCGAAGGGGAAGCGGAAAGTCCAAGGGCTCTCCATCTCAGCAGCAGCAGCAGTAAAAACGGCAGCAGCAGCAGCATCAGCAGCAACAGCAGCAGCAGCCGCAGCAACGCCGCTGGGCACAGCAGCCGCAGCGGCACCAACAGCACCAGCAGCACCAACAGTTCTGGAAGCAGCAGCCACGCCAGCAGCAGCAGCAGCAGCAGCAGCAGCAGCAGCAGCAGCAGCAACAGCAGCAGCAGCAGCAGCAGCAGCAGCAGCAGCGACAGCAGCAGCAGCAGCTGGCTGGCGGAGGAAATGGCGGACCTGCACAGGGGGCCATCAGAGGCCCGCAATGGCGTTGGGACCCCCCGGCTGGCTCTCATGTTTTGGACGACAGGGGTCTCTCTCCGTTTGGGACTGAGGGAAATGTGCCC
>JAYJME010000183.1:0-31162 GCA_036873775.1 Costaria costata | reverse complement strand
AAGAATCAACACGGACAATGGGTGCGCTGGATGTCGACGAGTAGAAGAACGGTTTAATGTGAAGAACACACACACACACAAGTCATATGTACCAGGCACATTGTACACACTATATTTTCTTGTTTTCATCGATACGTCCTTATTGTTGTTTTATTTTTGGTGTGAATGAAACATGCAGGTCTTCCTGTCACAGCAATATCACAGCAGTAGTAGTAGTAGTAGTAGTAGTAGTCTACAGACGGGTCATCTTCGTCGCCAACGCCTTGTGTCGCCTAAATATTGCATTTCTTAGTGTATATAGGGGGGGCGCGGGGTCAGGGGGGGCAGTCAGCGCGTGAAACCGCGGTCTCATGTTATCATTACCTAAACCTGACCCCCTCTACGAGTACCGCAGCCTTCGCCACTCCTGTTCTTGTACTGTATATAGGTGGGCCTGGGGGTTTCCTGGAGCATGCCAGATTATCAGTCAACAGGGCGATAATAATGGTATATCATGGCAATTTGGGCCTGCGCCCGCCAGAAATTGTTTTTTTCAATTACGAAAACTACAGTACGTGTAATATCATATACATACGTCGTCCAATAGTATATGTCCCCCGCATTTTGTGGAGTACAAACCCCGAGCAACTATAGGAAGACAGGGGTTCCGGTCTCCTTCCTGAACTAAGCACGTCGTATTACGCTCCATCCTTTTGACTAACGACCATCATTGGGTTTCGATGTCATCTAGAAGCCTTTTTCAGGTCGCGCCCCCCGTGCAGATATATACCACGAACACTACTGTACTGATGTACGTATACATACCCCCCGCATCATTATAATGGAGGACAAAACCCGACAAATGTTAGGAACTCGGGGGTGAAGCTCTCATTCCTGAACTGAACATCGTGTTACCCTCCATCCACTGAAGTAACAACCATCGGGTTTCGCTTCATGTCGTTGGCTCCTGCCTAACCCAATACAATCAGACCCAACCAACCATTGGTTACCGATAGCCCCTTTGTCTCGGAAGCAGTGTGGGACAACCATTTTCTCGAGGACGTGGTCAAGCTCCATACTGTGTATATGCCCCCCCATGACACGCGGTGGGTCGCCCCTCGCAACCGTGAGCCCGATTACTGTTCGTGGTATCTCATTATCTCTCCCCCTCCACCAACCGGCCCCACCACCCTCCTCCTTCGCCAACATAATCTTCTTTGGTGCTGCCGTAGTTCGATTCCAGCCTGTCCTGCTTGCTCAGCGCATGTCCAGCCTTTTTACCGCTTCCTTGGATATCGCTGAGCCTGGTGGGGAACGTTTCATCGGGGGACAGCGGTGCTGCCGATCTGGGGAAAGTTTCTTCCGGGAACCCTCCTGCAAAGGTTTGGCTGCTTGGCGTGCTTTGGCTACCGGGGTGGTACCATTTCGCCGCGGCCGCCGTCGCCGGCGAGCGAATCTGCTCGAAGTAGACCTTGAGGCCGGTGAGGTACAGGAGGCACAGGAGCTCGAAGACTGCCGGGAAGAAGATCGGCCACAGCTTGAAGTAGAGATCGTAGGATACGAGTGCCAACATCCCTGTGGTGTAGACGGCCTGGAAACATTCACGGCGCGCGGTGCAGGTTACGAAACGGGGGCACGGGTGAAAAATGCCGTTAAGGTTTGTATCAATTGGACAGATAACAATAGCATAGCAACGGATTTTCCTCTGTAAAAAGACAAAAATGGTTGTCCCTCGCGACAGACTAAGCCACCGTCACCAGGGATGTGCGCTGACCCGCTAAATGTGTGAGAAAGGTTACCGGTACATGAGAAAATCACGAGGTTTATCGTATACTTCGTATACTCTGTTTGTTTTACCCCTGTTACCGTGAAAAATAACTGAATGTTCGGCTGGTTGGTGTGGTGCTCAGCATTCGCCGCAGGAAAGGTGCGATTTGAGATAGGTGTTTCCAAAACATACATGATCGGCGTTTCCGTAGAGGAGAAGCTACCCGATTTTATGTCACCGAAGGAAAAGCTGGTACCCTCCCAGACATCTCGCCGTTTTTTTCCCCGCAACCATCATGCACTGGCACATGTCAACCGAGCCATGCTATGTATGGTAGATGGGCAGCAGTGTACCTGATTTTCCTCAGGTTACTTGCACAAGGAGCTCAAATAGCCGACCCATGAACCGACCTTTTTGAAAGAATGCGAAATGTACGCGCAACCCGACGACACACTCCATCAACCATAGGCTACTGAGGGCATGTCATAAATCTACCATCGTACCGAGTACGAAGGGTACTCTGGAGAGGTTTGAATACTGGCGCCACCCCTGTTTTCACTGCCAACCTCGTTTGGGCCACTAAGGCGAGTGGCTCAGACTACTTCGTATGACGATAGGCCCTCGCACGCCTACAGTGCCAGGACAGAGCATGTCGGTTTCTATAACCGACCAGGCCGACATTACTTGCACCAGGCGAGAGGCGCCGTGGGGGCGGGTGTACTCAGTTCGTGCATGGCCGTAGTCGTACGGCCATGACGACGGCATAAATCATGGCGGCCAGCGGAAATCGGAAACAGACTTTGTTGCAGGGCAGTTTTGTCTACCTCAGAGTCCGTCAGCCCGCCAGCAAGAGTACACACGGGACGCGGGCTACGGGGTGTGTAGCATTTTGGGGTAAAAATGTCCCTGGGAATTGATGGGCTCTTCAACTGAAGAACCACTGTAACCCGATATCATTGGCCATTTTTCAGCAATACCATTCGATGCTTCTCTAGTCTTGACCATGGGGTTGTGCTCATTCGATGCGTATCTAGTCCAGACCCGTGGGGTTGTGCTCGGGTTGCATTTTATGTATGTCCCACGAGATACATGCTACGATAGAGGTGCAGCAGCAGTTGTTTTCTGGGGCTCCTCGTTTTAGGAGCTCTGTACTTCATCCACAAACTGATTTTGAGTGAAGTAAAAGTGCAACCCGAATATAAAACCCGTGACCTAGGTATACAAAATAATAATATTGCAAAACAAGAATGACACCCCGACAATTAGCCCCGTCATTCAGAAGCAGAAACGCCAAACAACGCTGCCTCTATCGTGGCACGCGACCTGATTCCATCTTGGGGCGAGGGAACAGAGTTTCTGAAGCAAGAGGAGAGCCTCAGAAACGTTTGGGTGTTATCCCTATACTGTACCTTGGCATGCGCCTCGAAAGAAATCGGATAGCAGACGTGAGAATGCTCCACAATCAAGATCGGTCGAACAGCCAACACCGCGCCGTAGCTCCGGATGTAGATGTTCGAAACGGGTCAGGAATGGCCTCGATATACGCGCAGTTATCCGAAAGCCAACGAGAAAATAATCGGATAAATTATTAATGGTCGGATATCAGGTCTGGGCCACAACTACTATTTGTGTCAACGAATACGACTACATGTTGGGGTGAGATCCTTGAAGAACCTCGAACCATAGATTCCGAGCGTGAGGCGGTCTGGTTCGATACTGCCGCTGCTGAACTACTGTTGTTGCTGGTGGTGTATGGGGACTATCCTGGCGTATCCACGGGTTTCCTACTGATATGTAGGCATGCATGGTCTTACTCGAACCGAAGCATGTATCCGACGTAGAGACTACAGACAACATCGGTGACTATGGTGAACATATAATACCACTCTGTTTCTCCCTTTGTCGGTTGATCTGAGTCCGTCTACCTACCCGGGTGTGCAGCGATGCTGCCGTCCGTCGGAGTCCTGCTGAGTTCAGGGGTGCTGTCGGTGGCTCGTTTCCTCACAACGACATACATTGCTGCTGCTTGAGTAATAACGACTGCGAATGAAGTGCGCTTTCAATGGCCTCGAGGTCCTTCGAACCGCTTCCGGATAAGTCGCGCTGCTGCTATTTCATGCATACGACAAGAAGAGCCGAACTGCTCAGTTTTGAGATATTTCAACGTGGACGGCGGCCTTGCCACCCGCGGTACCAACGTACGAATCCCGATACTGCCTCTCTACATGTGCTCGTGGAGCAACGTATGTTAGCAGTAAGCATCATTTACGAAAACCGCTGCGACATCTTCATCACCAGGGGTCGCCTCAACGCGGGGTTGCCGGGAAGATGCTTCACGGCGTCGCTGTAAACGTAATCGCTTGGGGGATTGCACACAAGACACCTTCGGAATCGCCACAGCACTGTTCGCTTGGGACTGCCGGAACATCCGTAGTCGCTGCAACAGCAGCAACATGGGGACGCCGGAAAGGTGCCTTTCGGGATCGGGCCACAGTATCATCGTTTGGGGTTATCGGGGGGATAGCATGTTCTGGAATAACCATATAATCATCGATTGGGACTAACGGAGGGTGGTTTTTGGAGTCTCTGCAGCGTCATCGTTGGGGACAGCTGGGACATCGATTCGTTTCTGAGATCTCGGCAATATCAGCGCTGGGGACTGCCAGGGCACCTGGCCTGGAGTGGCTGCATGTTCCCCGTTTAAAAATGCTTGGACATCATATGTGGGGGCGGTCAGCATCAGCACTATTACGGGGGACCATCGTTAATAGGATCTACTGTAGACACAATAGGGCCTACTGTAGACACCAAAACCTACATATTTCCCTATTTTTGCGAGCAGTATTTGGTCCATAGTCAATATATAGGACCTACTGTGGACACAATAGAACCTACTGCAGACACCAAAACCTATATATTTCTCTATTTTTGCTAACAATATTTGGTCCTATTTACTATGGTCCCCCGAAATAGTATGGCCGGAAATTCATGGTCGCCTGGGGCAGCACGTGCTTGATGGCAATATGTATTTTTCCTGTAGCGCCACAAGATTTCCATTGTATGTGTGGGGCATAGGCGGGCTTGCTACTCAGTACGTACTGTAGTCGCTTCTACTGTTTGGTGAACAGACCGGTCTGTGACGTACTGTAAGTTATCGAGAAAGGTGCATTTGAGAGATTGGCAATACGAACTACTCGTACGTCTTTGCCTTCGTCTCTAGCGCAAGCCTGTGCCACGGTGCTCGTCCTCCGTTTGGGCTGTAAGACACCATGGCAGCATGAAGTGCGTCCTTAGGAGCAAAGTACTGTAGGTAACACAAGTGCGCGATTTTCGATTCGACTGACAGCCGTTGTCCTTTCAGAATTAAAAGGTACCATCAATAATGGCGGCTGGAAGTAAACCATACCAGGAACACACGGAGCACGACGAGTATAGGACATCTGTCTGGAAAAATATTGCTGCAGTTAGACCGACCGGTACGGGGACCCAAGGTCTGTGTGTGACATTTAGCGGTTTGTGTGCCTCCTTTCTGTTTCAAACCTGCCACAATATTACGGCAATTGTTTTACGACGCCAAGCTAAGCGTTGTAGTTGATGGGTAGCTGTAAGAAGATTGATCATTCGTTGTAAGCAAAGCAAGAACGATCGATGCTGTTGCGACGCGGTAAAATCATCATAACGAAACTTTGTTGCGACACGGCCAAAGCTTCCACACATAACACACAGTATACAGCAGTGAGAAATACGGACATGTACCCCAAAACACGAGAGTTGGAACTGCGTTCGATCGATACGACGAACCAATATCGGTTGTGGCAGATGCAGTAGGTACCAGGCAAGCTTATGCGAGACCAAGTTGATTGAGTGGTCGTTTTTTTTTAATAGTTTGACAGAATATTTGATGTTCCCACCTCGATCCGGGACGCGTGCTACGATAGAGGTTGCACTTTTTGGGTTTTGTGTTCTGAATGACGGGGCTTCTTAACCCTTTCACTACCCCAAAAAAGTATCCCACACTATTTATAAGTAGTTTTGTCCCCAAAAACCGTTTCCGGCTCTAAAGGGGTTATAACCCAAAATCGTCCGAATGTCATTATTTTTTTAGCAATATGAATATTTGAAGTGCCTAGGCCATGGGTTTTCTCACCGGGATGCACTTCCGGTTTACTCAAAAATAGTTTTCGGGTGTGATATGGAGCTCCTATTACTTCTTAGCAAAAATAGAGAAATATATAGGCTTTGGTGTCTACAGTAGGCTCCCTTGTGTCCACAGTAGGTCCCATTAGCTATGGACCAAATATTGTTAGCAAAAATCGGGAAATATGTAGGTTTTGGTGTCCACAGTAGGCTCTATTGTGTCCACAGTAGGTCCTATTTACTATGGTCCCCCGTAAAAAGGGTGCACCTTCATCGTAGTATGGGTCAGAAGTGCAGTCCTGTTTCGGGACACGTTAGTTGGGATTGGGTTGGAAAATGGGCTTCTGTAAGGTTGCAGTAAAGACGCGGGGGTGAAATACAAGATGGTCGATAATTTCTTCTGACCGTGACTTGTTTGTCATTTGTTCTTCTCTTTTCATCCTGCCTGCTCGTAAAGTTCTTCACAATGTCTCTGGTTGTCCCTTCTTGACGTCTCGCCCACGCGATGTCCTATGTTCTGCCAGGTCCCGGACGTGAGCCTGTCTGCTCCTGACATGCCGTCGGGAGATGTTGACGTTAGCGTGTCTGCCCCTGACATGCCATCGGGTGGCGTGGACGCTAGCGTGTCTGTCCCTGACGTGCCGTCTGTCGACGTCAAGGCGCCCAAGAAGAGCTTGTTCGGCAAGTTCCTCAAGAAGAAGCCGAGCAAGGCTGGCATTGACGTGAGTGATCATCGTCTATAAAGGGTCTGGGTGCGGCCTTGTGCGATTGATCTGTTGGAATCGACTATTCTAGGTGGCTTTGTTGGGCGAGCTCCGCGTTTTATATCCTCCCCCTTGAGTCTCGAGTCGTGAGGCGATTTGATCTTTCTCGTTTGTTTGTTTGTTTGTTTGTTTGTTTGTTTGTTTTTTGTTTTTTACCCGTTTGTTTGTTTTTTTCGCGCCATTTGTTTTATGCATTTTGGCTAGTTTTTTTTTTTTTTTTGATGACTAATGTTGTCGTTAAGGTACCTGTGTCTCTCTTGATGATGCTATGGATAGACATTGGGTGTGCTGGGTGGGTGAATGGATGTCGATAGGTCGAAATGACGGTTTCATGTGATAAAATATACACGCAAAGCTAGCTGGTGTTCTTCCATGTTTTTGCTGGATGGCCTTGTTATCGGCTCTTCGAGGTCAGCAGTTTCATGATTGATGTTTTGGGCTATTATGGGGTGTATTTCGGGGTCGCGTTCAGAGCAGCTTGGAGTTTTTTGGAAGTAGGCTGTCGCTTTTGGAGAGATTGGTGTATCAACAGTTGTTTTGTTTTCGCAGAATAATTATGTCTCGGGTGTTTAATCAGGCTAGTTTTATTTTTATTTATTTTTATTTTTGCCATGTTTTAGGATGTTAAAGATCGGCCTTGGTCTATTATAAGTAGGGTGCTGTCAATCCGTGGTTACGGAGTTGAACGAACATGGAAGCCGGATCAGTAGCACATCATCAACGAGGAACTCGAATAGCCGTGCAAGGTTTTGCTGTTCGGCGGACCTGTTGATTTCTTCTTCTTCTTTTTTTTTTTCCCTTTCGGCACTTTCCGAGGGAAAGCTCCACGAAATGTAAGCGCATGCCGATAGTCCGGCGTCGGTCGCGCGAAGAAGCCGCCCGGTCTGGTGGGCTAGTCTAGACTGTTTCGCGCTAGCGCTCCCGTCAATAGACAGGTTTGGGGGATCCGTATTTGGTGACTGAATTGATTCGTTAGGAATACTGATACTGTGTCGTACCTGATGTACGATGTAGTTACCTGGCTTCCAAGATCATCATTCGTCATTTTTTCGTTAGTATACGGTATAACTGGGCTCCAAAACGGTTTTTATTGCACGAACGGTTGGTTGTTTTTAGATGCTTGCGACTGCTTTCATGATGGCTGTCGTGCTCCTGTCTGTCCCAGGTCCCGGATGTGGCTGTGACGGCGCCCGAGATGAGCGGGTCGCTGCCTGAGGTATCTGGAGACGTTTCGGTGCCGTCTGTGGGCGGCGTGGATGTGAAGGTAAGAGAAGAGGAAGCCCTGCCTTCGGAGTTAGTTTTATGTTTGTTTTCTTGTCTTGATTGAGCTCCCGCGTATAGACTACCAGGTACCTGGTATTGTTTAGTACTTGGTGTACTATTGAAAGCAGCCCTTTCTTTCGCTGGACCCACGTACTTGGGAATATGTGGAGTACCTGTGTTTTTTTCGTTTAATACCTGGATCCTTCCTCTCCGTTGCCTTTTTTTTTTTTTTTCTTAAATTTTTTTTTGTTTCCCGCTATGATATCGTCATTTTTTGCTATTATTAACCGTTCTTTCTTGTCGGCTGGAACCATCGACTTGGCCTGTCTCAGGTGCCGGATGCGAGCGTGCCCGACGTGAGCGGGTCGCTGCCAGGGGTGTCGGGGGATGTTTCGGTGCCGTCTGTGGGCGGCGGCGTGGATGTGGACGTCGCTGTGCCCTCGGTAGACGTGGACGCGTCTGCTCCGTCTGCCTCCCTTGACCTCCCCGGTGAGTGCGAAAGAATGGCAGGTATTTTGTGGAGTGATTTTTGTTTGGTACCACTACTGCGGACGGAAGTGGAAGGATATCTACTCTGTAGGTACTGTATACTGAATTGATAGTTACGCACGATCGGACCTTACTCTATTCGCGCAGATGAGTATTTCCTACCGGTATGTTGGTCCCGGCTTTTGATCGATGCTCGCAGGCATACGTAGATAAGCCTTGGGGCAGGGGGAGGAGGGGGGGAGGGAGTTGGGTTGTATTCTCGCCTGTTAGCTTTACTATTGAGATCGTGCCACCCTGCTGCGCTTGCTCGCTTTTTTTTTGCTTTGTCGCTCACATGTACCGGTGCGGTTGCTTGCTTTGCTGTATCATATGTCCAGGCGTTGAGGGTGGTCTCGATGCGGCAGTGGACATGCCGTCTGGCTTCGTGGACATGCCGTCCGTGGACCTGTCTGGCAAGGGTCCTGAGATGCCGTCCGTCGGCGGAGACATTTCCGGCGACTTGCCTTCCGCTAGCCTGGACGCGAGTGGGTCTCTACCTTCGGGAGAGGTGGACGTGTCCATGCCGTCTGGTTCTGTGGACGTGCCGTCGGTGGATGTGAAGAAGCCCAAGAAGGGCCTCTTCGGTATCGGCGGTATGTTCGGCTCCGGCAAGGGGAAGATGGAGGTGAGAGGCAAATATGAAATGTGAACACTGCTTGCTGATTATTAATAGCCAAATTTCGGTAGTTGTCTTCTTGGTGCGTTTATTTTTTCTCGTGTATGATAAGTGTAAACAGATTTTTGTTTTTTACCTTTTATTTCGACAGAAGCACCTATAAATGAAGGTGTATTCAGCAGAATGTCCGCAACAAAAAAGCTCTTTGTTGTGTGTTGCAATGCTCTGGTCGTTGTTCACTCACCGAGCTGACTCCCGAGTGTGTTCGTGTCTGCCGTGCGGTTTACTGCGAAGTATACCTTTTGAATTTGTTCGTGTGCTCCGTGTGGTTTCTCTGCGCCAGCTTTTGGGTTTTCCTCCGGAACAACTGCATGCACGTTTTTCGGGACGGAAGTAATAATAGTTGGAATTTTGAGCCGATTAAAAAAAGTGGACTTTACAGAAGGAAAAGTTGCACACGTCGGACAGATCGTCGATTCCAACTTCAATGATGTATAGATGTTTCAGGGCAGATCTTTTTCCTGATCTGTATGGAGGATCTAGATCTAGCTCATGTTGCCGGGTGAGAGCCATACAATCCGCAAGATCTAGGGACTGATTTCCCGGGTTGGATCTGTACCATACAGATCCTGCACAACATCTCATAGCTGCAGGTTAGCAGGATCTAAATGATCTACTAAATAATAATCTACAGCAGTCTATCATGATCTGTGCGGCGTGTGAACTGTTGATTTTTTTTGTTTTTATACTGACGATTACGGCATTGGCCAGACACCAAGCGGTGTCTCAAGTGCAGGGGTGGGACACACGCGACACGCTCGCGGCATCATGGTGGTACTTGCATATACCAGGTTGATGATATCGTGCCGCACTTGTTGCTTTTAGTGGTCGTACCAGGTTGGTACTGCAATGAATATAATGCCGGACTATTAGTGCTGCACTTGATGCTTTTTTGGTCGCTGTAGTTGAGTCCTACAAGGGACTGTTACGTTGAAAACGTTAACGAATTGCTGTTTTGTTTTTCGTTGCTTTGCTCTGCTCTGCTGCAGATCCCGGATGTTGATGCTTCGGTCGACGTACCCGATGTGTCCGGAGACGTGTCCGTGGCTGCCCCCGACGTGTCTCTTCCCGGTGTCGAGGGAGAAGTGTCTCTGCCGTCTGTTGGAGGAGGAGACCTGTCGTTGCCATCGGTGAGTGATACCGGTCGTGCTTGTCGTATCGTCGTGCTTGATTTGATTGTGTGCATGTATCGTACCGTAGAGTTTCGGTCAACAGTCGGTCAACAGGTTTTTTTTCCAACGGCTCTCTGGGCAGTTGTGTGTCTGAAGGGCCCAGCCGTTTTTTTACTGGTGCTTTGTTGTGTGGTTGGAGGTGTTGGCGTGGTAGCGTCATACTTGTATATATATACCAGGTACCAGGTATATGTTATCGCTTGAAACCCTTTCGTAGCAGATGGATGTCATTGGAGTGTTGCTTTTGGGGACAGCTCAACGCGACCGATTTTTGGTTTGATTTCTTTTCAATTCGGCTAGTATAGCGAGACGCGATGCCCGCGAATGCAAAGGTGCAACAATTGCACACCTCGGACAGATGATCGATTCCCAGTTGATGATCTAGGTCATTCAGGGCAGATCTATTTCCTGATCTGGTATGATCTAGCTCATGTTGCCGGTTGGTAGCCGTATATTCTGCGCGATCTAGCATATGTTTCCTGGGTTGGATCTGTACGGTACAGATCCTGCACAGCATCTCAGAATGGTAGGTTAGTGTCTAAATGATCTAGATCATGATCTGTCCGAGGTGTGAACAATTGCCAGAAGCGCCCGACGTACGTGCGGCGTCCACCACGGCAAACAAACACACACACGCAACTTGACGGCACTTTGACCAATATCCTGCTGCGCGGGATGCTGGCTCTTATGATAAAAGGATACTGCTGTGTTTTGTTTTTTCTTACTTGCACCTTTCGAAACTTTGTTTCAGGGGGGAGTTGGTGGTGACCTGTCGGCGTCGATGCCGGCCGTGAGCGGAGGCCTTGGTGTCGGTGCCTCAGCGCCCTCTGTGGACGTGGATGTACCGTCGGTGGATCTGGAGGTACCGTCCGCTTCGGGGTCCCTAGGCGCGCCTGGTGAGTAGCTGCAGGAGGAGGAGGATGAATGGACTGCGAGTTAGCCTGCTGTGTTAGCTGCTGTGTCGGCAGTTCTGTTGAACGGAGCATAACGTCAGCCGCTTTGCGTAAAAGTTGTGTTCTGGGGTGGAAAAAAAAAACGTTTGATAGGGTTTGATCGGTGTTTTGCCTTGTTGGAATCGGTCGCATCTTGTCGGGGTTTGGGTTGTGAGTGTGATGCGCGGGGGTGACCACGTCCAAGTCTCCCGTTTCTGGAAAGCAGTGTGTCTGAATGAACAGGTTTGTTTCTCCTTCGTCTTGTCTTGTCTTGTCTTGCCCCGAGATCGTGGTTTAATGTTCTCCTTTGCCCGGGTCGCACAGCGTACCTCTCTAGCTGTGCTGTATGTACGACGCCGCGGCCGCGACGTCCATCGTGTGTATGTTTTTTGGGGTGTTTTGGTTTTACGCGCGTGGTTAGGGTGCGCAGGTGGTTAGTCGCTGCGTCGGAAATGGGAACGACCTCGAGATTGTCAATCTGGTTGTGTCGTGTCTTCGTGCCACCACGTTGTGTTGTTGCTTCAGGTGGTCTCGACGTGCCGTCTGTCGGCGGGGAGGTTTCCGGCGATCTGCCGTCCGGTGATGTGAAGCTGACCGGGCCGGACGTGGATGTGGAGGGCGGTGGCGTTTCTCTCGGGGCGGGGCTGGCTGCGGGCGCGGCTGCGGCTGTCGGTGCTGCGGCGGTCGGTCTTGGCTTGTCGGGCAAGGCTGACAAGCCGGAAGGGGAGGTGTGTATGCGTGCTGGTGTGTTTGTGTGAGGGTGCCGGTGTGCGTGTGCGTTTGTTTTGGCAGTCGTGGGAGTTGTACGTTTTTAGGCATATTGGGTTCGTAGGTTTGTGGCGGTATGTACATGTGTTTCGTATCTGGTACCGGTATTATTTACGAGCGAACTACTTCTTTTGACGGTGCGATAAAAATTGGGACCCGTTTCGAGTAACAGACTGGTGTACCCGTTTTAAGACCGTACTTTTCCGGGTTGTAAGTCACGAGAAAATAAAACTACTTGAAATTAGTATTGGATATTTTGTTGCAGAAATAAAACGGTAAGACCGTAACAGGGATGGATACGACCACCTAAAATGGCTTGTCACGTGGTTGTGTTGAAGTGGGTACACCGGTGTATACCGTAACAAAGCAAACCTAGATGGCGACAGATACGAATATCGTGTTGCTAGTGCGGCGGAACCATAGTTAATAGGACCTACTGTAGACACAATAGGACCTACTGTGGACACCAAAACCTACATATTTCCCTACTTTTTGTAACAATATTTGGTCCATAGTTAATAGGACCTACTGTCCACGGACACAATAGAACCTACTGTAGGAAGCCAAAACCTGTATATTTACCTATTTTGCTAACAATATTCGGTCCTATTTACTATGCCCCCCCGTAATAGATTTGCTAACGACAGCTTGTGCTATCGTATATTGTCGACTGGAGTGTTGAATGGGCCCGTGGAGCGTACAGACACAGATGCAGAGAAGGAGTTATTTGTATAGTGCTTGTTGAATAATGCCGGTTGCCCGCCACAACAGTCAGGGCCTGTGAATTCGCTTGGTACAGCTGGGAACAACCAGTGGTGGCAGTATGCAGGGCAGTGCCGGCCGCCGCTATGGTGCCGCCGGTTTTTACGGCTGTCACACCCCGCAGGCTGTCACTGTGATGCTGGCTGTAGCTGTAAGGGTTATAGCTGGAGGCGTTAATGTAACGCCTTTTTGCTTTCTTGCATGCTATTTACATACTTGGAAGTATATAATTCGCGTCCGGGGGTGTTGCCGTTTAATACTACACTCGTACATGTGATAAACTCTTGTTGCCAGGTCCCGGACGTGAGCCTGTCGGGTCCTGACATGCCGTCGGGAGATGTGGATGTTGGCGTGTCTGCCCCGGACATGCCGTCGGGTGACGTGGACGCTAGCGTGTCTGTCCCTGACGTGCCGTCCGTCGACGTCAAGGCGCCCAAGAAGAGCTTGTTCGGCAAGTTCCTCAAGAAGAAGTCGGGCACGGCTAGCGTTGAGGTGAGCCACCGTTACGCACAAATCTACGTGTAATGGATGCTGTATCTCCAGGTCAAGCTTGGATTGTCCTTGTCCATCTTCGTTCGAAGTTGTGATTGATGCTGGAGAGATAGATGTTGATGGAACTGCATCATTTTGGGGGTGTAGCAGAATGCGGCTACAATAGTACGTGGACCAATTTCTTGAGTGCTTGTGTGTACAGGAGTGCAAGCACACCATTGCCTCTGTGATATTTTATAATTGTTCTACTCGGACATAATGTCCAGATTTGTATGATACCTGGTATTAATAGCAGGTTTAGATAGGTTCCCCTTCTCATCGGAACATGGGGTACAGTGGGTAGGTAACCTCTTTTACGGGACTCCACAATAAGGGAAAACAGAGTATACCAAGTATTCCGAACGCACTACTGATAGGGTCCCTTAACCCCTTTAGAGCCGGAAACGGTTTTTGGGGACAGAATTACTTGGAATTAGTGTGAGATACTTTTTTGAGGTAAGTGTTAAAGGGTTAATATGGAACTATTAATATGATACAATACGTACTGCTGTACTCCGTTTTTTTTTTTTTCTTCGCCTGGTATGTCTTGTTTGCTCTGTCTGCAGCCTGACTATCGTAGGCTCAACAACATACGTGGGTCACACACAGTCGGCATGGGTGTTCCCGTTGTATCGCGGACTGTGTGTTGTTGGTGGCGTCGTGAGGTTCGCACCCGTATGATTTGCTTTGTTTTCGCCTATTGCCACGACAAAAGACTACGATTGTTGCCAAGTTTCCGAACCTATTGTCGCCGACAATAGTCTATCGGTAGACACGTTCCGCAATCTATTGTGGCCGACAACAGACCGTCGTCCCTCGTGTATTTGTCGAAGCAGTAGACTCTTGTTTCTATTGTCCAGGGTGTGGAGGTGCTGCCTGGTCCCTGGCGTAATTTCCTGACGGAATATATTTATTTCTCTGCCCCACCTTGTTTCTGAAATCGTTAAAATGTGTCCTTCTCAGGTGCCGGATGCCAGCGCCTCGTTGCCCGACGTGAGCGGTTCGCTGCCTGAGGTATCTGGGGACGTTTCTCTGCCGTCTGTGGGTGGCGGCGTTGATGTGGACGTCTCTGCGCCCTCGGTAGACGTGGACGCGTCTGTCCCGTCCGCCTCCGTTGACCTACCCGGTGAGTGGAGAGCGGCGGGTGTTTGTTGTTTGTTTGGTTTCCTTGCTGTTGTGCGATTTTTTTCTCGCACCGGACCGATGTAGGGTCTAGTCTGGAGTCTATGGGTCGTCTAGATCCCCCAGTTACCTGTTTTTTGTGAGACGCTTTGCAGGATCTGTATAGTATGCATCTAACCCCGGAAACATGTGCTATATATATATTTTTTTTGTCTTTGTTAGAATGGACCGTAGTAATAAGGTCCTTGGATAGACAAAAAACCCCATTTATTCCACTCTTGTTTAGTGACCATATTTGGTTCTGACTACTATGGTTGAAAACCCCCCCCCCCCCCCCGTAAATAGATGATGCAGATCGTACGGCTCCCACCCGGCAACCATGAGGTAGGTCATACAGCATATAGACCGTTACGGTCGTCCCTTTTTTTGGGTAGGTTTCACACACGGGGCAGATCATGATCTATGATCTATGTACAGTAGATCATGTAGATTTGTCGTTCCCTTATCTGCCGGCTGTGGTAGGTTGTGTAGGATCTCTATACATGGGCGGCACCAACCAAGGAGTCGTGTGATACCGAAGGCCATGCAGACCAGACGGCTCCCTCGCACGTGGTTGCATGATCTGTGATAGGTCAAGCAGATTGGTGCACTATTAATAGGTCCGGGGTGTATCATCCTACAACAAGTAAATAGGCCCCTTAATTATGTAGATGTTGAAACGGTGACATGATCAGTCCGATGTGTGGACTTCGTATCGGGCTACTTCGTAACGGGTGCGATCGTTTTGTCCGGATGATTTCAGGGGTAGAGGGTGGCCTCGATGTGGCCGCTGGCATGCCTTCTGCTTCTGTGGACATGCCGTCTGCCTCCGTGGATCTGCCGTCTGCTTCCGTGGACCTGCCGTCTGGCTCCGTGGACATGCCGTCTGTGGACCTGTCCGGCAAGGGTCCTGAGATGCCGTCTGTCGGCGGAGACATCTCCGGTGACCTGCCATCCGCTAGCCTGGACGCAAGCGGGTCGCTGCCTTCGGGAGAGGTGGACGTTTCCATGCCGTCTGCCTCTGTGGACGTGCCGTCCTTGGATGTGAAGAAGCCCAAGAAGGGCCTGTTCGGTATCGGCGGTATGTTCGGCTCGAACAAGGGGAAGATGGAGGTGAGAGGCAATCCTCGCAACTGCCATACTGACATGTCCTACTCGTACTGCCAGTATTGTTTTTGTGTATGTGTGTGTGATTTTCTCGTGCTCTTTAACCTGCAGTTGTTTCTGCGTGTATCTAGTCCCTGTCCTCGTCCTCGATTGCAATCCATTTTATATTTATTTTTATGATACCTGGTACCTGGTAGCCGCTCTCTCCCCAACCGGTACTCGTATATATATGGTTGACATTTTTGTTTGGTTTACCGTTTTTTTTGTTTTTTTTTTGCTGCAGATCCCGGACGTTGATGCTGCTGTCGACGTACCCGATGTGTCTGGAGACGTGTCAGTGGCTGCCCCCGACGTGTCGCTGCCCGGTGTCTCCGGAGAAGTGTCTCTGCCGTCTGTCGAAGGAGACCTGTCTGCCCCTACGGTGAGAGCTGGTTGTATTTTGCACCGCATTTAATTGCGCCGCATGTAGTGGCACCCTTGCCGCCACTTAGGCCCCACAGTGCCGAGAAAAAACGGTGCGCAGAAATTGGAGTTCCCTTCTGTAACATTTTCCCTTGAACCCATTTGGGGCCCTGAAACAGAGACCTAAACAATGATAGCGTTGGTGCTTATAATCGTCTACGAGCAGCGTGAGCGCCCAGCAGCGTGGGAAGAACCGTGTTTCCCCCGGGGACGTACGGCTCCTACAGTATTGACTCGGGACACCTTTTTTTTGTCCAATCCCCCAATCACGCAGTTGGCGGTTGCGGCAATCGTCACTTGTTATCGCCGATGTTCCCCTCTGAAGTTCTGAGGGGGGGTTGGTTACACGTCCAGAAGAGGCCTTGACGCAACCCGAAAGACCGGTCTCCTGCCGTAACTCCTATTACGGGGGACCATAGTTAATAGGACCTACTGTAGACACCAAAAACTATTTTTTTTTCCAATTTTTGCTAACAATGTTTGGTCCATAGTCAAAAGGACCTACTGTAGACACAATAGAACCTACTGTAGACACCAAAACCTATGTATTTCCCTATTTTCTTGCTAACACTATTTTGGTCCTATTTGCTTGACCCCTCGACACAAGAGATGCATGTCGTCATCGGTTGCTTACCGGTACCGTACCTGTAATTTACCTTCAGAGGCAAGTGACACGGTCGTCATCAGTGTCTTTCTTTGCCTGTAACCTGCCTGCCTGCCTGCCTGCCTGCCTGTGAACCGTTTTCAGGGTGGAGTCGGTGGTGACCTGTCGGCGTCGATGCCAGCCGTGAGCGGAGGTGTCGGCATCGAGGCGCCCTCTGTTGACGTGGATGTACCGTCTGTGGACGTGGGCATTGCGTCTGGCTCCGCGGACATGCCGTCTGTGGACTTGTCTGGCAAGGCTCCTGACATGCCGTCTGTGGACCTGTCCGGCAAGGCTCCTGACATGCCGTCTGTTGGCGGGGAGGTCTCCGGTGACCTGCCGTCCGGTGATGTGAAGCTGACCGGGCCGGACGTGGATGTTGAGGGCGGTGGCTCTTCTCTCGGGGCGGGACTGGCTGCAGGCGTGACTGCGGCTGTGGGTGCTGCCGCGGTCGGTCTTGGCTTGTCGGGCAAGGCTGACAAGCCGGAGGGAGAGGTGTGTGTGTGTGTTTTTTGTGTTCGTGCCTTTGTCTGCAAAATTGTCCCGCTCTCTTTTTCAGGTAGTGTGGTTTATTGGTTATCCCTTTCAGAGCTGCCAAAAACATTCCAGACTACGAACAATCTTGCCCGGAAATGTAAGGGCCGTTCGTGTATACACATCAGTACTTAACGGCCCTTACTTTTTCGGACCAGAGTGGTAATTAGTAGGAGGTTTTTCGCATGTTCACCGGGTTTGGATCTGTACTGTACAGATCCTACGTATTAAATTGTAACACTAGGTTAAGTGCTAGACGATCTAGATGGTGATCTGTCTGACGTGTGTTAACCCTTTCACTGCCCCCAAAAAGTGTCGCACACTCGTAGTTCCAAGTAGTTTTGTCTCCAAAAACCGTTTCCGGCTCTTGAAGGGTTTAACTTCCCCAAAAAACGTGGGTGGGGTTCTGAAGGGGTGATGAAAGGTGGTATCGCACACTTCAGTTTTTTGCGCTCGCATGTTGGTTTTATTATTATTAGTGCAAAGGTGTCACCAGACAGACATCAGTTTAGGCCGTAAAAATCTGAGAATAACTCTCCGAAAACAAAATTCTAGGCTTATTAAAATGATGTTGTTTGTTTGTTCTACACTACAAATAGTAGTACAGCACAGGCTTCGTTTAGTACCTGTGATATGCTGCCTTTTGTTTTTGAATACCTTAACCCTTTTGCTACCCCAAAAAGTATCCCGCACTATTTCCAAGTAGTTTTGTCCCCAAAAACCGTTTCCGGCTGCAAAAGGGGTAAATATGTGAATGGCGACGCGCAAAAGTGCCTTCTCTTTGTAGTAGTGCGAGGCTGTGCAGATGAGTTTCGCGATGGAGACTGGCCAGAGGTGAAAAAAGAAACGAAAGCAAGGTCTCTCTTTTTAGCTTTTAGACCCTCGCGTTTATTTGTCCCATGTGTTTGATCCTGTTCGTCCTTTTTTTGCCATGATACCCGCTGTTTTGAAGGTCCCGGACGTGAACCTCTCTGCTCCTGACATGCCGTCGGGAGATGTGGATGTTAGCGTGTCTGCCCCGGACATGCCGTCGGGTGACGTGGACGCTAGCGTGTCTGTCCCTGACATGCCCTCCGTCGACATCAAGTCGCCGAAGAAGAGCTTGTTCGGCAAGTTCCTCAAGAAGAAGCCGAGCAAGGCTAGCGTGGAGGTAAGTCGTCACCGCTCACTACTACGTATGATACATGCTGTTTTTTGCGCTGTATGGTAGGTTTTTCGCCTATGTTTACAGCGGTCTCGCTTACGGTACCTGTTTTCTGGTTGAGAGGCGTTCTTCATGTCCTTAAACTATCAGACTGCAAAAATAAGTAAGCCCAACACGATCAATAATAGTTATTTTGTGTTTCGAAAAGTGTTGTGCCTTTGTTTATTCTTTTGACTACTGCAAAGATGAGTGAACACTATTTCTAAGTAGTGTTCTTTGTCGCCCGAAAAGTGTTGTTTGCGAAGGTACTAAGAGTGTGAACGGTTTCGTCGATGAAATGGTTAAGGCTGGCAATATATGGAGAGTTTCATACTTGCAGCTCCCGGCCGTGTACTCGCGCAAGTGTACAAAGTAGTGGAATCTGGTTTGGAAGGCTTAAATTCGACAGAAGCGTTTAACATAACAACATCTTTCGATCTTGGGTTTCACTCGCCGTACATATTGCAGTTGGAGTTCCATTCATGTACGGGCATGTTGCTATTCGTTTTGCTTTCTTCATCGTGGTAGATCCTTGTACTTGGAATTTGCCAACCTGCTATTTGTTTATGACGTGATTATTTCGCTGCCATTTCTTGATTTTTGTTTGTGCTGGGTGTCTTCTCTTGTGGTAATCCTCAGGTGCCCGATGCTAGTATTCCGGTGCCCGATATTAGTGGTTCGCTGCCGGAGGTGTCTGGGGACGTTTCGGTGCCGTCTGTGGGCGGCGGCGTTGACGTGGACGTCGCTGCGCCTTCGGTAGACGTTGACGCCTCCGCCCCGTCTGCCTCGATCGATGTCGACATGCCATCTGCTTCCGTGGACATGCCGTCTGTGGATCTGTCCGGCAAGGGTCCCGACGTGCCGTCTGTCGGCGGGGAGATCTCCGGCGACCTGCCGTCCGGTGATGTGAAGCTGACCGGGCCGGACGTGGATGTTGAGGGCGGTGGCGGCTCTTCTCTCGGGGCGGGACTGGCTGCGGGCGTGACTGCGGCTGTCGGTGCTGTCGCTGTTGGCATGGGCTTGTCGGGCAAGGCTGACAAGCCGGAAGGAGAGGTGTGTGTTGGTGTGTTTTTGTGTTTGTTTGCTTGGTCCACCATTTGGGGACGAAGGTATAGAGTCTAGCAGCCGGAGTACAGCATTATTTGTTTGGGGTCTTCCGAACGGTCTATTCCTGGTTGTTGAGCGCGCAGCAGTACGTGTTGTTGTCGAACTGCGCGGTTGCCGCCGAAAGACATTTTACGTCGTGTTTGTTCGCGCACTACGATTAATAACCGTATCAGCCACCAACTGAGCATAATTTCCCGCGTTATTTTTCGTGTGGGCGGTGCCGTGACAGTTTTTTTTTTTTTTTTCATGGAAGTCCAAGAATGAATGTTGCGGGGTGGCAACATCGCAAACATGGCAGGGTCCTTTGTGGGGTTGGACTATTTTGGTCCCCCGACAAGAGGGGGTGGGGGGGGATAGGTACTGCTGTGCGTAGAGTGTGTGCCCTGTGTTTCCGCTTTGTGACCTTGAAAATGCCGTTTTTTTTTCCCGTTGTTGCCACAGGTCCCGGACGTGAACCTTTCTGCTCCTGACATGCCGTCGGGAGATGTGGATGTTAGCGTGTCTGCCCCTGACATGCCGTCCGGTGACGTGGACGCTAGCGTGTCCGTCCCTGACGTGCCGTCCGTCGACGTCAAGGCGCCCAAGAAGAGCTTGTTCGGCAAGTTCATGAAGAAGAAGCCGAGCAAGGCTAGCGTTGAGGTAAGCGCCACATTTCACATTTTTTTTTTTTCTGTCTACCGTTTTTTCTGGAGTGGACCCACTTGCCGTTTTTTCTCGCGCGGTTGGCGATGTATGTATACATGATGTGGATCTCGACTTGACGCGTAGAAGCTTTTTTTTGTTCCCTTGTTGTTTGTAGTATGTCTCTTCTGATGGCCCACGGTAAACGTATACTTTTGAAGTAGTTCATTTGCGGTGTCCGTGTTTGTTGCCAATGTCATGTCTACCTGGAGTATGGTTGGGTGACAAATATGTAAAGCTGCTACATATGATACCGTATATGACGGTGTACAACGAATACACCCCTGTCTGACGAATTGACACCTTGGACAGATCATGATCTAGATGGTCGATTCCCACTTGATGACGTAGGTTTTTCAGGGAAGATCTATTACCTGATCTGTGCCCGTATGATCTAGCTCATGTTGCCGGGTGGGAGCCGTGTAATCTGCACGATCTATTAATGGCACATGTTTCCTGTGGGTTGGATCTGTACGGTACAGATCCCGCATAGCATCTCAGAACTCCAGGTTAGTGTCTAGATGATTGGTCTAGATCATGATCTGTACGAGGTGTGGACGAATTCCAATGCCGATTTTTCTCGACGATTGGTAGAGTTTAATTTTAACGTCAAGCGACCCGTCCATGGAAAGGCCTCGACTAGAGAGCTTCCGAAAGCCGCCGTGTCGTTTTCTGATAAAATCGGCTGTGAAAATTCGTTCGAGGGATGTGTGTGTGTGTGTGTGTTATATATATACTACACCGCAGTATGCGGTAATTGACGGGTCTTTTTTTTTGGGCAGGTCAAGGCCTGCTGACATTTTTTTTTTTTTTTTTTGGCGGATGTCGTCTCTTATTAATTTCAATAGATATAGTCTGCTCGTGCATTGTAGATGGTTCCTTATTTCATTTGAGTTTCGGACACCCGTCGCATTTCAATGGGACTGCAGAACAATTGCGCTCGAGTGCATCACGCAGCTTGGAAAAAAGAGTACCAACCACTCAATTGGTCGAACTCACAGACGGCGAAATTGCTTATTTTTTTTCTTCTTACATTTCGATACTTTTTTTTTCTTTCAGATGCCGGATGCCAGCGGCTCGGTGCCCGACATCAGCGCTTCTTTGCCTGAAGTATCTGGGGACGTTTCGGCGCCGTCTGCTGCGGGCGGCATGGACTTCGACGTCACCGTGCCGTCGGTGGGCGTGGAGGCGTCTGCCCCGTCCGCTTCCGTTGACCTGCCCGGTGAGTGCAGAGAGACTGTTTTTTTTCTTCTTTTTTTTCTTGCAGGCTTAGACTTACCTCCTATTTTTTTTTTTTTTTTTTGCGAAAATCGCCGCACACTACGTATTGCTAAATAATATGTTTTCATAACAACGTGGGTGTTGCTAATGTTGTTCGGAAGGGGTCATAACCTGTTGTGGGTTTAGGTGGCTTACTGATCGAATCCTGCTGGTGGTTTTTGGTACTTAGTTTCGGGATACTATTAATAGGGCAGGAGGAAAAAAATCGTTGGTGTGTCGGAGCTGCTGGGTCCTGTTTTTGTCTGGCCTGTGCTCGCAACCCGCATGGATGTTTGTTGGAGGCTGAAAAGTAGCCTGACGCGATCGTTTTTGCATCGACATTACCAGGTGTGGAGGGTGGCCTCAGTGCGGGGGTGGACGTGCCGTCTGGCTCTGTGGACGTGCCTTCTGTGGATCTGTCGGGCAAGACTCCTGATGTACCGTCTGTTGGCGGGGAGATCTCCGGCGATCTGCCGTCCGGTGATGTGAAGCTGACCGGACCGGACGTGGATGTCGAGGGCGGTGGCGGCGTTTCTCTCGGGGCGGGACTGGCTGCGGGCGTGACTGCCGCTGTCGGTGCTGCGGCGGTCGGTCTTGGGTTGTCGGGCAAGGCTGACAAGCCGGAGGGAGAGGTGCGCCTGTGTGTTTTATGTGTTTGATTGGACGGAAGGGGTTGCTTACGGGTTGGTTCGTTGCCTGTTCAAATGTGCTTTTAGTGCGTTGGCGTTTCTGTAATGTTGTACGTGCTTCGCTTTGGCATGTGGCGGAGAGGATGCCTCATGGATTTTCGCATGTGGGTTTGGCTCCGCTAATTCTAGGCCTCTCATTTCCCGTTGTTGCCAGGTCCCGGACGTGAACTTGTCTGCCCCTGACATGCCGTCGGGAGATGTGGATGTTAGCGTGTCTGCCCCTGACATGCCGGCGGGTGACGTGGACGCTAGCGTGTCTGTCCCTGACGTGCCGTCTGTCGACGTCAAGGCGCCCAAGAAGAGCTTGTTCGGCAAGCTCCTCAAGAAAAAGTCGAGCAAGGCTACTGTTGAGGTAAGTCAACATAATCTACGTGCTATTAATACCTGGTAGTTTTTGTTGTTGTCTGAATTGGAATGAGCTTATACAGTACCGATTATTGAAACGGACCCGCATAGTATACGTGTTCTCCGTTCGGATGTTTCTTTGAGACGGCGGAGAGAATGGCCGACTAAAGATTTGCATGCTTTTTATTTATTTCTAAAATATGTCCATTGCTGACGATCCACGAACGTGACTGTTTTTTCGTAGCTTTTGTTGCACATGCGTTTTTTGCGGCGGTTATGGTATTGCCGTGTCTAACCAACGATGTAGGTTTGTTCTTCGAATCGTTTTGGCGCCGATGGTCTACAATGCATGGATTCACTCGGAGCGCTCGCGCGCAGCATAACGCTACCGTACGCCCTGCCACTGTTTTTTTATGTTGCGTTTTGTATTGCGTGGTTGTTCGCTTCCGTATTTTCTTCGCTGACATTTGTGTCTCCGTGTCGGTCTCAGATGCCGGATGCTAACGTCTCGATGCCCAAGATCGGCGGGTCGCTTCCGGAGGTATCTGGGGACGTGTCGGTGCCGTCTGCGGGAGGATTTGACTTTGACGTCAACGTGCCTTCGGTGGGCGTGGACGCGTCTGCTCCGTCCGCCTCCGTTGACCTACCCGGTGAGTGATTACTTGTCCTATAATATATATAGAGGGTATCCCTTAGTGACCCAGCTACTGCATCAAAACGAAAGTACCTGGTGGTTTGATGGTGTGAGCGAGCTGTACGAGTACTAGTGTCGTTTGGCTGACTCCTTGTGCGTGTAAAAATGAAAAAGATTAAAAAAAAGTACCTCGATCCAATAATAAGGCCTTACACCCCCCCAGCAGTCCGGGTTTTGCTTGTTGTGCCTGATGATGTCCTCGTCGTTTTTTTTTTCCGAGAAATGTTTTTAGAACTGCACCCACGCTATCGGGGACAAAGTACTTGAATTTTTAGTGTGAAAGTTGGGTTGACGCTAAACTTACTGGATATTACGTATACGGGGGATTGTTAGTCCCGCCAGTTGTTGAAGCCCTCGTTCGGGTTCGGGGCGAGGGGAAGCGCTTGTTCGTGTGCTGAGCTTCCCCTCCATCTCCCGTTTCCGCCCCGGCCCTCCCCCCTGTACTCGCTAAGCATGATACTCGTAAATTTGATAGTTGACACGTACCGATGCCATCACTTGACTCGTCGTTTGCAGGCGCTGAGGGTGGCCTCGGTGCGGCGGTCGACATGCCGTCTGGCTCCGTGGACGTGCCGTCTGTGGACCTGTCCGGCAAGGGTCCTGACGTGCCGTCTGTTGGCGGGGAGATCTCCGGCGATCTGCCGTCCGGTGATGTGAAGCTGACCGGGCCGGACGTGGATGTTGAGGGCGGTGGCGGCGTTTCTCTCGGGGCGGGGCTGGCTGCGGGCGTGACTGCGGCTGTGGGTGCCGTCGCTGTTGGCATGGGCTTGTCGGGCAAGGCTGACAAGCCGGAGGGAGAGGTGTGTGTGTGTATGTGTGTTTTGTATATCAAATATCAAGCGGATGGGTAAAACAATGTTTTTTTAATCCTTTTTTTTACTGCGGCACTGCACAGAAACGTAACGTCTTACTCTAATTCCAAGTCGTTTGTCTCCAAAATCGGGGGTGCAGTTCCGAAAAGGGTTAAGCTCATACTTCGTATATTTTTGTACGACCAGTTTTTTTTTTTTTCGGTTTTGAGGTAGAAGTGTGTGGAGCATACGTAGGTGGTAGGTGAGGTTACGCTGTATTCACTAGTCTACTGCATGAAGGGTGTTTTCTGCTTGTCGGTTCCTCGGAGAGTCTTGTCGTGCGTCAGTTGTAATATATATATATATATATATTATAATATATTGTGTTTTGCTATTCTGGCGGTCGCGTTTCGTTGGTGGTATTCGAGTCATTTGACGTCCCCGCATACGGAAATGATGTACCTGGTAAGTGTTACCCCAAACCTTCCGCACGTATAATAAGACAGATCAGATAAGATCCCCATTCGTGATCTGTGTCGTTCAGGGCAGACAGATCCCTACTCTGTACGATGATCTGCATGACCCAGACGATCTGTTGCCGGGTGTGAAGCCGTATTTAACGATCTGCATGATCTAGCACATGTTTTCCGGTTAGGATCTGGACTATACAGACCCTGCACAACATCTCGTAACGACAGATATATTATGTAGATTATCTATATGATCTAGATCATGACCTGTCCTATGTGAGAAGCCTTCCCCTCCCCAATCCACCCCCCCTCCCCCTCTCCCCCCCCCTGCATGGACGCCAGGGTCTACGGTCATACGACTATGACCATGCACGGAATGAGTACACCCAGGGTTGGAGGGTCTATTGTCATTCGACTATGGCCATGCGCGAAATGAGTACACCCAGAATGCGAGGGGTCTATGGTCATTCGACTACGGCCATGCACGAAATGAGTACACCCAGAATGCGAGGGTCTATGGTCATTCGACTACGGCCATGCACGAAATGAGTACATTCAGGATGCGAGGGTCTATGGCCAATCGACAACGGCCATGCACGAAATGAGTACACCCACTCCCCCCCCCCCCCGCTGCAATACGATCCGGCGCTTGCCCATGTCTTTCGACGAATCAGGAGTGGAGGGGGTCATTAAGGGACCTGGCTTCCCCGACGTCGACACTTTCTCGGCCGATTTACCGGCCGCGGATATCTCTGATGCCGGCTCTTTGCCTGACGCCTCGTTGGAAATGCCGTCTGCTTCCGTGGACATGCCGTCCGTGGACCTGACCGGCAAGGGTCCCGACGTGCCGTCTGTCGGCGGAGACGTGTCGGGGGACATGCCTTCCGCTAGCCTGGGCGCGAGCGGGTCGCTGCCCTCGGGAGAGGTGGACGTGTCCATGCCGTCTGGCTCCGTTGACGTGCCGTCAGTGGATGTGAAGAAGCCCAAGAAGGGCCTCTTCGGCGGGCGTTTGTTCGGCTCGGGCAAGACGAAGATGGAGGTGAGCGGCGATTAACCCTTTTTTTGCTGCCGCACAAAAGTATCCCGTACTATTTGCAAGTAGGTTTGTCCCCAAAAAACCGTTTCCGGCTGTAAAGGTTGAGTCTGTGGCAGAAACTTGCAGCGGTCACTCTATAGAGCCGGTTGAGTTTGTGCCGTTTGCCCGCTGTACGAGTAGTAGCTGAGAGCACACAGCAACTCGCTGTAGCGCGTGCGTGCGTGCGTGCGTGTGTGTGAGACGCGCCGCAACGACGACCCAGCAACAGCAAAACGCGCCAGCTCTTGTTCAACCTGGACATGAACGATGGGGGGGGGGCAGCGACAATGGCAGGCTTTGTGACTCGTGCGAGGCGGATACCGGCGATTCGACGTCGATTGTGGCGGATACTGCTGATAGACGGTGAACCGCCGCCGGTACCCGCTTCGCACCAGTGACAAAATCTCCCAGTGTTGGCCGTTTCCCAAGTGCTGCTTGGTTCAGGTTGAAGACTACTTGGTAGGTTGCTGGGTCGGTCGTGGCGGCGCGTCTCTCACCCACGCGACCCACGCGCTACAGCGACCCGCTCGCTCCGCGGGTGGCTTCTTTGCAAGCCGTTCTTTGCAAGTCGTAGGTTGGCACCTAGAATCGTGGACCTCTCTGCCGGCTTCACACAATTTTGTTCTGTTTTTTGTTGGGTAAGCGGAGCGGGCGGAAACCGTCCGCGGAGCGAGTCGCTGTACGGTGTGGACGGGACGCGTCGCAACGAATGACCCAGCAACCTGCCAGCTGATGTTCCGCCTGGACAAGGAAGCATTGAGGGACCGCCGGCAAAACTGCAGGCTTTGGGACTGGTGCGAGGCTGGTACCGGCGATTCGCCTTCGATTGGCGTCGACATCGAACCGCCGGTACCACCCTCGCTCCAATCGCAATGTCCGCCTCTGGCGCCAGCCAGCCTTTCAAGATCTCTTGTTCAGGCCTCGCTCTTCTTCAGGCTGAACAAGAGCTGGCAGGCGTTGCTGGGCCATCGTTGCGGCGTCGCCCCGCCGCAGTGACTCCCTCCGCGCAACATGATCTATAGGCCGTTCGGAACATGCAGACCAGGGGTCTGTCTATACCCTGAACGACACTGATCACGAAATGGTTGAAACGATCTGATCTGTCCGGTGTGTGCAATCTACCCGGTTTTTGTTTTCGTCCTTGCTGCAGGTGCCGGGCGTAGATGCGTCTGCGTCCCTGCCCGAGGGCTCCGTGCCCTCCGCGGACGTTGACGTCGACGTGACGGCGCCGTCTGCTTCGCTGGGAGCGGGGGGAAGCTTGGGGGGCGTCGACGTTCCATCCGTGGGTGCCGGCATTGCTGGCTCTATGCCTGCGATCAGTGGGGGTGTGGACATGCCGTCTGCGTCTGTCAATGTGCCGCCCGGCTCCGTGGACATGCCGTCGGCATCTGTCGATGGGCCGTCCGGCTCCGTGGACATGCCGTCTGTGGACCTGTCCGGCAAGGGCCCTGACATGCCGTCTGTTGGCGGGGAGATCTCCGGCGATCTGCCGTCCGGTGATGTGAAGCTGTCCGGGCCGGAGGTGGATGTTGAGGGCGGTGGCGTTTCTCTCGGTGCGGGACTGGCTGCGGGCGCGGCTGCGGCTGTCGGTGCTGCCGCGATCGGTCTTGGCTTGTCGGGCAAGGCTGACAAGCCGGAAGCGGAGGTGCGTGTGTGTTGCTGTGTGTGCTTTTTTTTTTTTTTTTTTGTTGGTCGTGTTCGAGGAACACAAGACAGACGTAGGGGTGTAGAGCTGTTTGGTGCACGTTTGAACACATGTGATGTATTGTATGTTTAGTCTGTCCTTCGACCATGTTCAGCGCATAATTCGGTCTATATAGCTTGTGACGAATACCCGGGTGCAAAGAAAAGGCGAACTTTATGTTCGGACTTTTTTTTTTTCATGTTGTCAATTTTTCTGAACCATAGGTAATCACTCCGCTTACCCGGGTCCTCGATCCCGTATTCACGATGCCCGTTGTTGCCAGGTCCCGGACGTGAGCTTGTCTGCTCCTGACATGCCGTCGGGAGATGTGGATGTTAGCGTGTCTGCCCCGGACATGCCGTCGGGCGACGTTGACGCCAGCGTGTCTGTCCCTGACGTGCCGTCCGTCGACGTCAAGGCGCCCAAGAAAAGCTTGTTCGGCAAGCTCCTTCATTTGAAGTCGAGCAAGGCTAACGTTGACGTGAGTGCCTCATGACTTGGGCCAGCTTCGACTTGACGGTTGAAGTTTACTCTTTAGTAAATAAACCTTTTTTGGTTATAATTGCTATGGCCATCCGTAAAATAGGCCATGCAGATAATACAGACCCAGGGATCTGTCTTCTTCCCCCCGAACGAGACATATCATGAATGGTTGAAATTGTCTCGACCTGTGCGGTGTGTGGAGATTTTTCGGTCGGGTCGGGGCTAGGATTTAACCCTTTTACTACCGCAAAAAAGTATCCCACACTATTTCCAAGTATTTTTGTCCCCCAAAACCGTTTCCGGCTCTAAAGGGGTTTAAGGGTTTAGAGTCGAGTCTTTGGTATGTGTCTACCATTTTGTTGAAGCTGATAACCCTTTTTTACTACCCCACAAAGTATCCCACACTATTTCCAAGTAATTTTGTCCCCAAAAAACGTTTCCGGCTCTGAAGGGGTTTAAGGGTTTAGAGTCGAGTCTATGGTATGTGTCTACTTTACCGTTTTGTTGAAGCTGAGCCAAGGCTTTTTCCTTTGGCGCGGCTTTTAATGTCGGGCGGCCTCGTTTTTACGTCAGTTGTTACGTAAGTCAGTCGATTACGGATCATACCTACTCCAATTCTACTGTTGTACGTACTTCAACAGGTTGAAAGTTGAACTGCGGCAAGTTCAACTACTGTTTCGTGGATAAAAGCTCTCCTACTACTATGCTGTTGAAGGTTCAAATGCCGTTTGTGGATGCGCTGGGATGTATTGAATTTATATTTGATATGCATAAGATGTAGCTCTGAGTTTTATATCCCCTCCCGATTATACTTGTTCCGACTGATGTTTTTTTCTTGCGAAACTGTATTTGGTTGGGTTGTTTGCTGCGTTACGCGATTTGCTTGCTGACATTTCTTTCTCCCACGTGCTGTTTTTTTGCCCCTGTTCGTTTTTGTCTCCTTGTGTGTATCAGGTGCCCGATGCCAGTGTCTCGGCGCCCGAGATAAGCGGTTCGCTGCCCGAGGTGTCTGGGGACGTCTCGGTGCCGTCTGTGGGCGGCGGCGTTGACGTGGACGTCTCTGCGCCCTCGGTGGACGTGGACGCGTCTGCCCCGTCCGCCTCGATCGACCTGCCCGGTGAGTGCAGGTGTACGTTGCAACATGGTTTGGTTTCAACAGTACTGTAGTTGCTCCTGTCGGGGTAGCGTTCGGTTGTTCGGCAGATCAGCCATTCTTCCATGGAAAGGCGGTTTGCTGGCTTCTTCCTGTACTGTAGACCAGTGGTTTGATTAAGTAGTGGCCCACCCGGGAATCTTCCAAGAAAAAAAAGAGATTTACTGGAATCGGAAAAAAAATTTAGTCGAAACACCAAGATTGTGATTTATTTTGTTCGAAAGAAGGATGGCACCAGCACCAGCCGTCGACGTGCATGGCTCAACTAACTTTAGGGTTGATTTCCGGATCGCCTGGACTTCAAAATACCTCAAGAACCTGGTACCTGGTATGTAGCAAGCAACTCCTTGGGGATTATGTTTATATATTCTCCAGGGGTCAACAGGAGAGTAGAAGGATAATCTCCAGTTCACCTGCCTGCTGAAACTACATGCAATGTTAACTCTAACATTAATAATGTGTATCTGGTGTACGTTGCTTGAGTCATAATAAGACGTCTACGTAGAGTAGACTGGCACTGCTTGTACGGCACTACTGCTGTGTACCTGGTGTTGGTCGGTGTACCAGGTATAAGTCACTCGTACCTGGTATAATAGTAAAAATACCTGTATTAATATTTAAAGAGTCGATTGTTTTTCGCCTAACCACTTCTGCATTGGTTCGTGTACGGTGTAAGTCACTTCCAGTAATGTCATAATTTGACCGCTCTGGACGGGAATGTAAGGACCGCTGGGGTCAGTCGCTCCAGTAATAATTATTATGATAAAATAATAACAATAGCCGTCGACGCAAAGTCAACGTTGTTTCCGGATCGCACGCAATAAGTACACCGCCTACTCTTGGTATATACCCTGGTACCCGGTAGTATGTAACTAGTCCCCGGGATATGGTGCAGGGTCAACCTATTTTAACCACTCTCGACCAAAGATGTCGGTTGACGGCACCCCTGACTCTTGACGGACAGCCGTCAAGACGGACATCCGTCAACGAATTAAGACACAAAAACTGGTATGTTGAATATCAAGAGCCCTTGACGGGTCAAAACTAGACCGTCAACCGACATCTTTGCTATCGGCGGAAATGTAATGACTGTTGGGGTCACTCCCCCCAGTAGTAATATTTTAACCACACGGTGGGGTGTACCTGGTACGTACGTATTGCGTATGGATTCGAAACGGTCCTTGCGTTTCCGTGCAGAACGGTATAATACCGCTTACCCAACCCCTTCAGAGCCGGAAACGGGTTTAGGGGACAAAAATATTTGGAAATAGTGTCGGATACTTTTTTGGGGTAGTGAAAGGATTATAACCCTTGAGAGCCGGAAACGGTTTTTGGGGACAAAACTATTTGGAAATAGTGTGGGACACTTTTTTGGGGTAGTAAGAGGGTTAACCCCTTTAGAGCCGGAAACGGTTTTTGGAGACAAAACTACTTGGGAATAGTGTGGGATAATTTTTTGGGGTAGTAAATAAAGGGTTACAAGACAACGTTAACCGTCAACTACTGTTTGTACAGCGCTATTAACTGGTCTATTTGGCAGGATCGCGATCAAAACGCCTGTTGGTGTTTGGTGTTGGCGCCGCCCGTGGTTGACGTTCCAATCAGACTTCATGGTTGAGATAATAAATTGTACTTCACTTGTAATTCTGACCGCATGGACAGTATCTTAACATACGGTCTCTCAAAATTGGCTCTCATTTCGCGACTGCGCTCTTATCATTCCTATTTATTTAGTTCTTAACCCCTTTAGAGCCGGAAAACGGTTTTGAGGGACAAAACTACTTGGGAATAGTGTGGGATACTTTTTTGCGGTACGTAGTAAAAAGGTTAAAAATCACCTCTTGCAATGCCAGGCGTCGGGGGTGGCCTCGACGTGGCGGGCGGCGAACTCCCTGGCTCGAACGTATCTTACCATGGCGACTGCGCTCTCTTATCATTCCTGTCCCTGTGTCTTTAATTATGAATTCATCTCTTGCAATGCCAGGCGTAGGGGGTGGCATCGGTGCGGCGGCCGGCAAGCTGTCTGGCTCTGTGGACATGCCGTCTGGCTCCGTGGACATGCCATCCGCCTCCGTGGACGTGCCGTCTGTGGATCTGTCCGGCAAGGGTCCTGACTTGCCCTTTGTCGGCGGAGGCATTTCCGGTGGCTTGCCTTCCGCTAGCCTGGACGCGAGCGGCTCGTTGCCTTCGGGAGGGGTGGACGTCTCCATGCCGTCTGGCTCTCTGGACGTGCCGTCTGGCTCCGTGGACATGCCGTCTGTGGACCTGTCCGGCAAGGGTCCTGACGTGCCGTCTGTTGGCGGGGAGATCTCCGGCGATCTGCCGTCCGGTGATGTGAAGCTGACCGGGCCGGACGTGGA
>JAYJME010000182.1:12328-31320 GCA_036873775.1 Costaria costata | reverse complement strand
CAATTTTTGCAATACAAGCTGTTCATCGCATTGGACAACAGATTAATCGAGAAGTCAGTATCGCAGAACTCTTTCAACACAAAACAATTGCGAAACTAGGTGAGCTATTAAATTTAAAAATGGCTCAAGTCACTCAAAAATATACTGAAACTCAGGTGGATCGATTTATCGACCTCAAGCAGGAACTGGGAGATACAACAATTACTCTTAACGCCGAAGAAAAGGGTAATTTTATTTTTCCAAAGGGTATTCTTTTAACGGGTTCCACAGGGTATGTTGGTGCATTTCTACTACAGGATTTATTAGAAAATACAGACAGTACTATTTATTGTTTGGTTCGCGCAAATAGTCTCAGTGAAGCGACAAGTAAACTGTATAATAATTTAAATAAATACCAAATAACAGTAGAGGATAAATCTAGAATAATTCCAATTTTAGGAGATCTTGAAAAAAATAACTTAGGTTTCGAGACAAAAGATTATGATAAATTATGCACCTTAATCGATGTGATTTATCACAATGGAGCTTATGTCCATCATTTACTGCCATATGAAGCACTTAAGCAATCGAATGTGAAAGGAACTTTTGAAATCATTAAATTTGCCAATTTAAATAAGCTCAAATTTATCCATTTTATTTCAACAATTAGTGTCTTACCCAGATCTGGAAATCAGATTTTTAATGAAGAATCACCAATAGAGAAAATTTTGCATATGGAAAGCTCTGGTTATTCTGCTAGTAAGTGGGTGGCTGAGAATATGATCATGCGAGCAGCTGCTGCTGGAGTTCCTGCGAATATTTATCGAATTGGCCGCGCTGCGGCATGTTCAAAGACAGGAGTGTGCAACGTAGACGACTTCTTTTATAGACTTATCGTAAGTTGTATTAAGATGGGGTATTATCCCGATATTCCCTTCAATTTTGATGCAACACCTATAGACATGATTTCTAAACAAATTGTTAAGATTGCAAAATCAGATCCATTAACCAATAAAGTTTTTCATATCATTAGCCCAAAACCAACATCACTGGCATCTATTCTTCAATGTTATAATGAACATGAAGAAAATATAAAATCGACCCCACTGCCATTATGGTGTCAAATAGTAAAAGATTCTATTGGAGAGGGCAACCCTTTGCCTATTTCTCCTTACTTATCTCAATTTGCTCAGTATGCTGATGTAAAATTGTCTAGTTCTTCAAAATTCAACGAATTTGATCATATCAGCCATAGTAAAACGATGTGTTATTTAAAAAATATTGACGAAGATTATTCTTTAGATATGGAACAATATTATTGGAAAAATTTTAAATATATGGAAGCTACAGGAGTTTTCAATGAAAGAAAAGTTATTTTGTGCAGCTTCTGAAAATACAATAGAATTAATTAAAGATTTTCATCGAAATAAAAAAAATATCTTTCTTGTTCCGAGAATTAATATTTCTTCAGAAGCAGCCTTTGCAGGTTACTTGATCAATTATTATGTTAATATTAATCGAAAACTCCAACATAGAAAAAATTACCGGACTTTTTTTTGCAATTCAACACACGAAGCTTTGTCAGGTGTGATCAAAGTTGCGAGACACAGTAAAAAAAATCGTGGTTCAAATAAAAAAATCATTATTTTAGATATCGACGAAACTTTAGTTAAGCCTTATTCACTGTTAAAAAATCAGAATCAAGAAAGCTCCATTATCCCTGATGCTGTAATCATTTCTTGTTTGGATGAGTTTCAGAGAGAATTGGAAAATCTAGATTCTTATTTAGTGATCTTCTGTTGCCAGAACAATCTAAACAGCAGTTTTTTGTCAAAAAGCCTTTACTTGTGCAAGCAAAAAAAAATCCTCAGTGCTTTGGCTTTTCCTGATTTTGATGTTACTCATGAACCATCCATTATTCAAAGCCTTGATGTACTGCCCGATTTAGTCATTTTTGGAGAATCACTTACTCACTACCAAGTCCCATTTGGAGCATTTTTGATTTCTGAAGATGTTCATAAACCCTGGAGCAGTCTGTCAGGTGCATTTTTGCATAGTTCGACATATGGAGGAAATCATTTAGCGCTACAGTCAATGATAGAGAATTTAATTAAAAATAGCCCTCTGCTAAAAAGCGATTCCAAAGTTGATCAAATCAGAAATAAAATTGCGACAAATTTACAAAAAAGGAATATGTACTACTCTAGATTCTGTAATCCTGGAATTGATGTTTTTTGTCGTGCAATAAAATTTAACTTATCTCCAATAAGAAGTCTCGGTACTCAACTAGTATTAAATCAAAGAAAAAAAGAAGTGGCGGTTCTCGATTGTGTAACAGGGGCTGGGGCCGTCATTAGAGGGCATTCACATAATGATGTCATTACAAATGTGTTAATGACGCATATGCCTAAACACTCATATTGGGAAGAACTGCAACAAAAATTTATGAGTTTAATACCATTTACTCATTTTTTCCCTGCAGTGAGTGGAGCTAGCGCTGTTGACATAGGACTCAATTTAGCATTAGCTACCATCGGCAAAAAAAAAATCATTGTTTTCAAAGGTAATTATGCTGGAAAAACATTATGTTCATTAATTGGCACTTCAGATGAAAACTATAGAAAACACTTTGGACCCTTATTTCAAGAAATAGTTTATATCGATCCATTATCTAAGGAGGCTGCTGCTACCTTGTATGAGGCTATTGCCACATCTGAAGTGGGTCTTATTTGGTTTGAATTACTCCAAGGATCAACTTTACATGAGATTCCCGCTGAATTGATTTCTATCATCAATCACAACAAACCAATCTATGAGTATTTGATTGGCATCGATGAAATATTAACAGGAATTTACAGATTGGGCAAACTTTTCTCTTGTCAGGGTGTCATTGATGATCCAGATATCATTACAGCTTCAAAGGGTTTATGTGATGGCACATTTCCTTTTGGGATTACGATTGTGTCTGATAGTTTATATAAGAAAGTATATGAAAAAAACCAACCTTTAGTACAGTATTATCAGGGTTTGTATACCAATCAATTAGGTTCTCATATTGCCTTAAATTGTTTGAATTATTTTTGCCAAGAAGCAGTAGTTAATCAAATTCAATGTGTTGGGAATAAACTTGAGATGGCCTTCAGTAAATTTCCACAAATTTCACCATATGTCGAAAAAGTATTAGGTAAGGGTCATATTTATATTATTAAATACAAAAAATCTATTTGGACCTTTGGGTCAGCGGGAATGTTATTTTTTGATTTGTTTATGTTTAAGCAAGGTATAGATAAGGAAAAGATATTCTTGTTTTTTAATCGCTGCATTCCCTCTTTGATCATGACCAATGAAGAGGCAGAAATACTCATTAATAAACTAGAGAACCTACTAGTCAGAAACAGAGTCCTTTTATACATTCGATTCCATTTTTTTTGTTTGAATACAATTGTTTTATTGGCTGTTTTAAAAATTAGAAATGTCCTTTATAGTCTCTTTGATAAACTTGTTGTTAGATCTTGAAACATCCCAAGTGATTGTGATCCTTTATGAGTATCAAATATGAAAATTTGGTTGATTTGGCGATCTTTTATGCTAAAACTATCCCTGAAAAAAAAGCATACATTGCATTGAGTGATGGTGAGATAGAGTCAGGTTCCCTCACTTATGGAGAGCTGCATGAGAAAGCAGCAGCAATTGCTAGCTATTTACAATCTTTAAATTTAAAGGGAGAACGCGCATTACTTGTTTTTCCTGCTGGTCTGGATTTTGTTACAGCATTTTTTGGGTGTCTTTATGGAGGAATGATTGGTGTACCTATCTATTTGCCTTTTTCTAAACCAGACGATTTTAAAAATAAGATCAATACCATTATAAGCAATGCTCAACCAAAGATCATTTTAACCACGAAAGAATATTCTACACTATTTGAAAAATTTCGATCTGAGTCGCCCATACTCACCAGCATGAATGTGATCAACACGAGTTCACTTTTATCAGAGTGGTTATCGAGTATGTGGCAAAGGAAAAATATTTCTCCGCAGGATCTGGCATTTTTACAATATACTTCAGGTTCTACTAGATCTCCCAAAGGGGTGATGGTTACTCACAATAACATTATTCATAATTCAGAAGTGATCAAAACAGCTTATCAGCATTCTGAAAAAACCATAGTCTTGAGTTGGCTGCCCCATTATCACGATATGGGCTTAATTGGCCCCATAGTACAAGCTTTATATGTGGGTGGCACAGCTATACTCATGGCTCCAATGGCATTTTTGCAACAGCCTATAAGATGGCTGAAAGCCATATCGAAATATGGAGCGCATACAAGTGGCGCCCCCAATTTTGCATATGAGCTATGTTCGACTCAAATTAACGAAATTGAAAAGTCAAGTTTAGATTTGAAAACTTGGACTATAGCCTATAATGGCTCTGAACCTATTCGTCAATCTACCCTAGAAAAATTTGCATCTGCTTTTGCATGTTGTGGATTTCGCAAAGAGGCCTTTTACCCCTGTTATGGTTTGGCCGAATCTACTTTATTTGTAACAGGAAGCTCAAGATTAAAAGGTTATGAAACAAAAACATTAGACATTAAGGAATTGGAGAAAAATCGCGTAAAGTATTCCCTAGAGATGGATAAAAGTTGTCGCACTTTCGTAAGTAGTGGGTGTGCTTGGATTGATCAACAAATTGTGATTGTCAATTCTGAAACCTTGCTTCCATGTGAATCGCATCAGGTAGGTGAAGTATGGGTGAAAAGCCAAAGTATTGCAAAAGGGTATTGGATGAATCCAGAGGCTTCAGTCGAAACCTTTGAAGCCTATATTGCTAAAACTCATGAAGGGCCATTTCTACGAACAGGAGATTTAGGGTTTGTCGATGAAGGTCAGTTGTATCTCACTGGTCGCCTTAAAGAAGTGATTATTATTCGAGGATCAAACTATTACCCACAAGATATTGAACAGAGTGTGCAGAATGCTCATGCCGCTTTTGCACCAGGGACTGGGGCTGCATTTTCCGTCACTATGGATGAAGAAGAGAAACTAGTCTTTGTTCAAGAAATTCTGCGTACTCATCTGCGTAATTTTGACTCTAATAGCGCCATTGCAACTATTCGCCGTGTAATATCAGAATTGCATGGTATTGAAGTGCATGCCATTGTATTAATCAAGCCTAGCACTCTTCCAAGAACTTCAAGTGGCAAAATTCAACGACTTAAAGCAAAGAACTTCTTTCTTGGCAATGAGTTGCAAAAAGTTACAGAGTGGGTTCAACCCAATCGTAGCCTCAGCGAAAGCAACAAAAAATTTGAATTTCCGGTAAATCAATCTAACGTCTATGACGTATTAATAGCTAAATTGGCGGAAAAAGTAAATCTTCCTATTCCAAAAATCGACTGTCATCTCCCATTTTCGTTTTATGGATTAGATTCAGCCAAAGCCGTTGCAATTTCAGGTGAACTCGAAAAAATATTTCAACGATCCTTGCCACCAACCCTCCTTTATGAGTATCCCACTATCCATGCTTTAGCTCAGTTTTTTACAGAGAACCACATCACTTTAAAAGCTACGCCAAATCAGAAACACATCAATCATGACCCTATTGCAATTATTGGAATGGGGCTTCGATTTCCACAAGCAAATAGTCCAGAGTCTTTATGGGCATTGCTGCAGAAGGGATGCGATACGATTACAAAAGCCCTTATCTCTCGAACGGGCGAATCTATTCCCTCGTGTGAGCATTGGGGAGGATTTCTATCTTCAGTAGATTTGTTTGATGCGGAATTTTTTTCGATATCCCCTCGAGAAGCCAATCACATGGATCCTCAGCAGCGCTTACTTTTAGAGGTTGCTTGGGAAGCTCTAGAAAATGCAAATATTACCCCAAGCAAAATTCGGGGGACTGAAACAGGTGTGTATCTTGGGTTAAGTTCGAATGATTATGGACTACTTCAATTGGGAAATCCAAGCAATGTCTCACCATATTCAGCTACAGGAAGCGCTTTAAGTGTTGCGGCGAATCGGTTATCATATTTTTTAGGTCTGCATGGCCCTAGTTTAGTTGTTGATACAGCCTGCTCCTCATCACTAGTCTCTCTCCACTTAGCTTGTAGTAGCCTACAACAAAGAGAAATTGATCTTGCTCTTGTAGGTGGAGCAAACCTCATATTATCTTCTCAAGTGACCTCCGGCTTACAACAAGCTGGTATGTTAGCAAAAGATGGGCGTTGTAAAACATTCGATGCTTCTGCTGATGGGTACGTTCGAGGAGAGGGATGCGGTATCGTCGTCCTCAAACGTTTATCTGATGCAATAGCTGATAAAGATTGTATTTCTGCTGTCATCCTAGGATCAGCTGTAAACCAAGATGGTTTAAGTAATGGCTTAACAGCTCCCAATGGTTTTGCACAACGCAGGGTCATTCAACAAGCATTATCTCGCGCAGGGGTTGCTCCAGAAGATGTCAGCTATATAGAAGCACATGGTACTGGCACTTCTTTAGGTGACCCTATTGAAGTTAGTGCGCTTGTGGATGTGTTAATGCGAAATCGCAATCCTGAAAATCCGTGTTGGATGGGATCTATTAAGACAAATATGGGTCATTTAGAAGCTGCTGCAGGGATTGCTGGATTGATAAAAGTCGTGTTAGCACTAAAAAACAAAGAAATTCCCGGAAATTTACATTTTAACACTTTAAATCCATATATTCGTCTAGAAAATGTTCCTTTGTATATTCCAAAATTAAGTCAACCTTGGATCAGTGCGCATGAAAAACGAATTGCGGGAGTAAGTTCATTTGGGTTTGGTGGCACAAACGGACATGCTGTGATTGCAGAAGCCCCTAAAGTTTCAGTATATGAAGAGAAATTATGCAATGAGCAACCTATTCATGTTCTTACTATTTCCGGTAAAGGGGAAGAAGCTCTGCATGAGAATGCAAGAAACTTTAAGAATTTTATTGATAGCAACCTGGATGATAAGATCAGCGATATTTGTTATACCGCCAATATGTGTCGGACTCACTTTTCTAATCGGCTAGCTCTAGTTGTTCAAAGCAAGTCAGAGATTCAGGATAAATTAGAGCAATTTTTACAAAGAAGAACAGCAACTGGCATATGTCAAGGTCATATCAACGCCAATGAAAGTGCAAAAATAGCGTTTTTATTTACCGGACAAGGATCTCAATATGTAGGAATGGGTTCTCAACTCTATAAAACTTATCCAATATTTCGAGAAATTGTTGATCATTGTGAATTACTGCTAAAGGAGCATGCAGGCTTTAGTCTCTTGGAAAAGATGCATTCGCTAGATATAGATAATCACTTGCTAAATGAAACGATTTATACACAACCAGTCTTATTTGTTTTAGAATATGCTTTGGCAATGTTGTGGAGTTCATATGGTGTAAAACCAGAATGGATCATGGGTCATAGTTTAGGTGAATATGCAGCAGCTTGCTTTGCAGGAGTTTTTAATTTAGAGGAAGGATTGCAATTGGTTGCAGCTCGAGGCAGGCTTATGCAAGGTTTATCCAAGCGAGGCAAAATGGTTGTGGTCTTTACTTCGGAGCAGAGAGTACTCGATAAAATATCAAATTATTCGGATAGGGTCTCGATTGCTGGGTTAAATTGTCCAGAGCAAGTCGTGATATCGGGTGAAGAAAAGGCTTTAGAGGCAATTTGTGATTTGTTTCTCAAAGAGGGAATAAGAACCAAATATTTGTTAGTCTCGCATGCATTTCATTCTCCCCTTATGGAACCAATGATACAAGATTTTTATCAAATAGCAGACCAGATCAATTATCAAGTTCCAAAATTTAAATTTATTTCAAATACTAATGGAAAGTTAATAGAAACCCCTATAACCGCAGAATATTGGTGCAAACACTTACGCCATCCCATTAAATTTAATGATGGGATGACAACCCTGGGTCATAAAAATTGTGAGATATTTGTCGAAATTGGTCCCCATCCAACATTATTAGGAATGGGGCGTTTGTGTTTGCCTGACAGTAAAAGTTTATGGTTACCTTCCTTGCGTCGTGGCCGTTCCGACTTAGAACAGATGGCTGAAAGCATTTGTGAGTTATATACGCATGGTGCTTCGATAGACTTTGGGGCGTTCGATAAGAATTATTTTCATAAAAAAGTAGCCTTACCTACTTATGCTTTCCAACGACAACGATATTGGTTGGAAGCTAGTCTTTATCAACCTCCTTATCAACACAATCGCGATCCACTATTAAAAGACAATTTTTACGAAATCCAGTGGATACTTCAGGATACACAATCTGTTTTAAAAAATGATAATCCTCCAAATGAGATGTGGATATTGTTTTGTGATCAACAAGGAGTTGGTTTAGCCCTGGCTGAGGAACTTGAAAAGCAGCAGCGTAGATATATCATAGTCTATGAGAAAAATGCTGTTTACAGAGGTAAGTTGCAGGGTTGCCATATAGATGCAACACATTTGCCAGATTATGTAATGCTGCTTAATGAATTGTCTATGAAACAAGCCAACATAAAAATTGTCTATTTATGGCATCTTGATCTTTTAGATATTGAAAAATCGCTTGATTCTTCATTTACACAACAGGTCAATGCTGGCGCGGGTATATTGAATTTGCTGCGAGTTTGCAAGAATAAGCAAGAAGAGTTTCCATCATTAAAATTATGGGTCGTGACACAAAAGGCAATACCCATTAATGCAAAAGAAAATCATGTATCAATCATGCAGTCACCCATTTGGGGATTGGGTAAAACAGCTTCATTGGAACATCCAGAAATATGGGGTGGGCTCATCGATGTTGATTGGGGATCAGCAGAAACTACAGCACAATCTTTATTGAATGAAATTGAGCGAAACGATTTAGAAAATCAGGTTATTCTTCGAAAAGAAGGTCGTCATGTTGCTCGCTTAATCCATTCAAATCTAACAGCAAAGAAAGTATTAGAAATAACGAAAGATGCTACTTACCTTGTGACAGGCGGACTAGGGGCATTAGGGTTGCAAGTTTCGAAGTTGCTGATACAAAAAGGCGCGCGCTCATTGATACTAGTGAGCAGGCGCGGAGTCTATACAAAAGAATTACAAATAGAGATTGATCAACTGCAACAGAATGGAACAACTATTGTAGTCATTAAAGGTGATATTTCTGTTGAAGAAGATGTAACACGTATATTTAAGTATATTTCAAAAAAGTTGCCTATTCTCAAGGGTGTGATTCATGCAGCAGGAATCTCTGGTAATTATCAGCTTCTTGAAAATTTAGATATAGAACAACTCACCAATGTTTTATCTGCCAAAATAAAAGGCGGTTGGTTTTTACATCAACATACCAAAGAAATGGAGTTAGATTTTTTCGTTAATTTTTCTTCAATCACTTCAGTTTGGGGGTCAAAAGGGCAAGGCCATTACGCTGCAGCGAATCAATTTTTAGATATCCTATCACATTATCGTCGTGTAACAGGATTATGTGGACTGAGTATCAATTGGGGGCCTTGGGCAGATGGAGGAATGCTAACCCAAGAATGGAATGAATTACTCAATCAGACCGGTATAGAATTGCTAGAACCTCAAGAAGCGCTAGCAAGCTTGAATTTTCTATTATCAACAGAAGCAATACAAATAGCATTTGTTAAAATGAATTGGGCCGTGTTTAAAGGCGTGTATGAAATGAAAATATCTCGCCCATTTTTGAAGGAGATAACAATTTCTTCACGTTTTGCAGAAGAAAAAATACAGTCCAAAAGAAATCACGAATTAATTGATCAATTGAATGAATCTTCGCAACCCATTCGAGAAAAAATCTTGACGAATTATCTTGAGGCGGCCGTCAAGAAAATCATGAAGTGGGCTCCTGAAAAATCATTAGATTACAAAAGGGGGTTTTTCCAAATGGGGATGGATTCAATAATGACACTTGAATTGGTACGTACATTAGAGGCTGATTTGGGCACAAAATTGGCAACAACAACTGTTTTCAACTATCCAACAATTGGAGCTCTATCAAAATATCTTGCAAGCGAGACATCCAATCTAACCGCCTCTATAGCGCCTAAAGAGAATCCGTCAAAAATTGAAACAGATATATTGTTGTTAGATCAACTTAATGACCTTTCAGAACAAGATGCCGCTTCATTGCTCTTAAATAAGCTGGAAACAATTGAAAATAGATAAGAATGAATATGACTACAAATGATAAAGAAAAATCTCCCGTACAATTATCTCCTTTGAAACAAGCTTTATATATTATTGAAAAATTAGAGAATAAACTTCTTGTAAATGAACAGGAGAAAAAAGAGCCCATTGCCATTATTGGCATGGCCTGTCGGTTTCCAGGAGGTGCTGATAACCCGGAGAAATATTGGAAAGTATTGCAACAAGCAACGGATGTCATAAAAGAAGTCCCCTCCGATAGATGGGATGTCGATGCTTATTATCATGCTGAGCCCAATGCACATGGAAAAATGTATACTCGCTCTGCTGGATTTGTTGAACAGGTGAATCAATTTGATGCTCAGTTTTTTGGGATTTCTCCTCGAGAAGCAAAACAATTAGATCCTCAACAGAGGGTATTGTTGGAAGTAGCTTGGGAAGCTCTTGAGTCTTCGGGTCAACTCATTAGTGAGTTAAGTGAGAGTCAAACAGGAGTTTATATTGGCATATCTACTCATGACTATACTCGAAAAATAGATCTAGATAACTCATTGAATGGAATAGATGCTTATTTCGCCACAGGAAATTCTTTAAATGCTGCAGCGGGTCGTTTAGCTTATTTTTTTGGGTTTCAAGGTCCCGCAATGGCAATAGATACTGCATGTTCGTCATCTTTAGTAGGGTTACATCTTGCTTGCCAAAGTTTGAGAAACAAAGAATGCAATATGGCATTAACTGGAGGGGTAAATCTGATTTTATCTCCTGATAATTCGATAGCATTATCTCACATTCATGCACTTTCTCCCACTAATAGCTGTAAGGCTTTTGATAAAAAAGCTGATGGCTATGTTCGAGGTGAGGGATGTGGAGTTGTCATCCTTAAACGACTTTCAGATGCTTTAAAAGATAATGATAATATTTTAGCATTAATATTAGGCTCCGCTGTGAACCAAGATGGTCATAGCAGTGGGTTAACGGTGCCCAACGGAGTTTCTCAACAAAAATTGATTAAACAAGCTTTGCTGAATGCTCAAATATCATCCGAAAGGATCGATTATGTTGAAGCTCATGGAACTGGTACTTCTCTGGGCGATCCTATTGAGGCCGTGGCCCTGGGAAACATATTTAAAGAAAATCTACCCAATCGACCAATTTATATTGGCACTGCTAAAGCAAATATTGGTCATTTGGAAGCGGCGGCTGGAATCGCCGGATTAATAAAAGTCATTCTGTCTTTGAAAAATCAAACCATCCCTGCACAACTTAATTTCAAAGAGCCCAATCCTTATATCCCTTGGGATAAATTGCCGATCAAAGTGCCTACAGAACAGACAGCTTGGTTAAAAAAAGAAAAACTTCGCTATGCTGGTGTTAGTGGTTTTGGTTTTACTGGCACAAATGCTCATCTTGTTGTAAGTGAAGCACCAGAACGCTCAAATACAGCAAAAAAAAACAGTGATTTTCGGTCTATTTATCCATTAGTGATTTCAGGAAAAGTACCAAAAGCATTACAAGAAAATGTGAAAAGATTCAAAGACTATTTGAAGACAGATTTAGATCATTCAATTGAAGACATCTGCTATACTGCAAGTGTTTGTCGTGATCATTTTCGGTATCGCTTGGCCATCATTGGAAAGACAAAAGAAGCATTGTATTTGGAGTTAGATAAGTTTTTAAGGCAAGAGGACTCTGTTAATGTATTTTCAATACAAAAACAAAAGCATCAGAACTCAAAGATAGCATTTGTTTTTACTGGGCACCAAGCACAATCTGTAAGCAAAGGGCGACAACTATATGAGAATCATTCGCTGTGTCGAGAAATTGTTGATAACGCTAATGCTTGGTTGATAGCTCAAGGCCAATTGAGCGTGATTGATCTATTATATCCTGAATTATCAAATAATCAATTAATCAATGAAATCCTCTCCATTATTCCTGCAGTATTTGTATTAGAATATGCTTTGAGCGCTTTATGGAAATCATGGGGTATTGAACCAGAAGTGGTAATGGGTAATGGGATAGGAGAGTACGTTGCTGCTTGTGTAGCGGGAGTCTTTTGTCTTGAAGAGGGCTTGAAATTGATTATTGCAAGAACTAAATCGATGCATCAATTATCTACACAAAATGAGAATGAAATCAACGAGCAAGAATTTGAAAAAATAGCAGAAAAAATTGATTATAAAAAACCTACATTGCAAATTATCACAAATGACACTGGAGCGATATTAGATCAAGCATTCAACTCTAAATACTGGCTTGGACATCGTTTGGAATCGCTGAAACCTCCTTTTAGTCTGCAGATATTACAGGAGATAGGTGTTAATGTTATTATTGAGATAGGTCCAGATCAAATATGTTTACCTTTTGAAACCCCTACATTAATAAATGAAGAATTGTTGTATATCAACAGCTGGCCATCAGAGCATGAAAATGAGAAGCGACTTACAGAGAGTTTATGTAGATTGTATGTTGCTGGCTTATCAATAAATTGGAAAGGATATCATGAGGTTAGTTCTTATAGAAAATTGACATTGCCTACGTATGCTTTTCAAAGAGAGGAATTTTGGCCTGAACCTCAAATTAACATCCGCAATAATGTTCTTATCCATTTGAATTCAAATGAGAGATCAACTGATCATCCTTTATTAGGAAAAAGGTTGCCTTTATCGCATTCGGAAGACATTTATTTTGAAAGCCACCTCAGTGCATTATCACCTGTTTTTCTAAAAGATCATCGCTTATTTAATACGATTGTTGTGCCTGCAGCTTCCCACATCTCTGCACTATTGCTAGCTATGGAACAAGCGATTCCTTCAAGTAATTATTTTTTTGAAGATCTATTCTTTCCCGAAGCTTTAGTTATTTCTGACCAAGATATCTGTTTGGCACAGTTTGTCATTACTCACGAAAATCAAACACATCGTTCTTTACAAGTTAAGAGCTTGAAAAAAAATGACGATCCTTATGATTTGAATTCATGGCAATCACATGCAGTAGGTAAATTCATCTTAGACCTTTCACATAATTATAAAAGTTTACCTTTAGAGAACACTCATTCAAGGCTAATTCAAAATGGACAGAGATGGGATCATGATGAAATCTATTCAACATTTTGGGAAATGGGCTATACATTAGGAAAAGCATTTCGTTGGATAGAATCTGTTTGGTTATTAGAAAATCAATTGCTCTGTAAACTTAAGGCTCCAATTCAAGCGTCTGAAGTAAATGAATATATCATTCATCCCGGATTATTGGACTCCTGTTTTCAACTCCTAGCATGTTGTAAGCTCAATGAAGTTGACAAAAGTGCTCAACATTTTTATCTCCCTTTCTCAATTAAAACTGCTCGATTCTATAAAAATTGTGCTAGTTCATCGCAGTTTTGGTGCTATATGCAAGTGCAATCGTCATTACTAATCGATCAACCTCAATTAACTACAGACTTTCAGTTGTATGATGAAAACAATGAGCTTGTTGCTGAAATTATTGGTTTCCAAGCACGAAAAGCCGAGTCAAAAACATTACTTCTAAATTCTCAGCAAGAGATGAGTCGTGATTTGTATCAAATGATCTGGTCAGTTCAACCGAACAAAATTAAGGATCAAGTTGTACTCACATTAAAAACTAAGGTTTGGCTCATATTTGTAGATAATGTTGAATTATCTGTTGAATTGTCAAAACAATTAGAAAAGCTTAATATTCATTGCGTTTTCGTGTTTCCTAATAATCTATATCAGCAATCATTTGAGAATGAAAAACAATATTTTTATATCAATCCTGATGACCAGACTCATTTTCAGCAATTAATTTACGATGCATTTTTGAAGAAAGGTATTGAGTGTCAAAATGTGATATTCTTGTGGTCTTTAGAAAAACAGAATGAAGAATCTGTAATCAATGCTGAATTGCTGATCCAATCGCAGAAGATCGGTTGTATGAGTGTAATATATCTTGTTAAAACTCTAGTGATATCAACTTGGAAAGAAATCCCACAGCTTTGGTTATTCACTTGCAGCTGTCAGAGAATAGGCGAATTCAATACTAAAATTAATTTAAAATTTGCCTCTTTATGGGGATTAAGAAATGTAATAGCTACAGAACATCCAGAATTACGCTGTGTTTGTATTGATTTAGATTCTTCAGAATATGATGTTCACATGATTGTCAATGCATTGCTACTGCCAGATGGGGAAACGCACATTGCATTTCGCAATAATCTTCGTTATGTAGCTAGGTTGGAACAATTTTCTGAAAACTCTCAATTCAATAAAAAACTGCATATAGATAAAAACGCAAGTTATCTTATCACAGGGGGGTTCGGTGGGATAGGTTTGCAGATTGCCCAATGGTTATTTGAGCGGGGAGTACGAAATTTAATTTTGATTGGGAGATCCGATGCGCTCAATGATGCTCATAGAATTTTAATGGAGTTAAAACAAAAAGGAGCTAAATTTTTATTTCTCAAAATTGATGTCTCAGATTTTGAAAAGTTGACAACAGGATTTGTAGAAATAGAAAAAAAAATGCCTCCTATAAAGGGAGTCATTCATGCGGCAGGTATTTTACAAGATAGCTCTCTAATGAACGAAACATGGGAAAATTTTTATCAAGTAATAGCTCCTAAAATTTTAGGTAGCTATCACATACATTTATTAACTCAACAAATGGAGTTAGATTTTTTTATTTGTTTTTCTTCTATCGCAGCGATTCTGGGATCTCAAGGGCAAGGAGCTTATTCAGCAGCAAACATGTTTTTAGATGCACTGATCTCCTACAGACGCGAATTAGGATTACATGGTCTTAGTATTGATTGGGGCTTGTGGTCTGAAGTGGGTATGGCAACAAAACTTATAAATAAGCAGAAAGAAAGACTGAAAGATTTTGGATTGGGCTTTATTGCGCCTCATTTTGGTTTGAAAATTTTAGAAAACTCTATAAAAAATAACACCGATCAACTGATTGTAATGCCTATAGATTGGTCAAAGTTTTTGAAACATTTTAATGGAAATGTCCCCATTTTGTTTAATTCCCAAAAACAATTGAGTCAAATCCCCACAACAATTCCCGCCACTTTGGTTACGCAGCTAGAAAACATTCCATATGAAGAGCGTCACAGCTTTTTACTAAAGAGTCTATGTTCTATGCTTGCAGACATTTTACAATTACCTTCTGGAACATTAGTTGATGTTAAGCAGGGTTTTTTTGATCTGGGTTTAGACTCATTAATGGCTTTAGAATTAAAAGGAAAAATTGAGTATGAATTGGGAATCGTGCTTCCTTCTACAATCATATTCAATTACCCAAACATACTTGAGCTTGTCGATCATTTGATGAAAAAAATAACTTCAACAAATTTATTCACTAATAATGCAATAAATACAAAAGATGATTTGGGTACATCTTCCTCCGAGATAGAGCAACTATCAAACGATGAAATAAAAAAATTGCTACTAGAGAAATTAAAATAGTTATGCAATTTAAAAACTCTCAAGTGAATCCATTTTTTTACCATAATTTGAGAATTATGGATCCTTTTGTGCTTGTGACAAATAAAAAGTATGGAAGATGAATGGCCAGCCTTTTTTTCAATAATAAAGAGATCCATTTATGGATAACTAATCACTTTAGTCACGAAGAAAAATATCTAGCATACCGAGAATTTCTTACAGAAGATGAGAAACAGAGAGAAAGGCAATTTGTGACTGATTCTTTGAGAAAACGCTTTGTTATATCGCGCGCAATTTTACGAATGTTTTTGCAATATTATCTGCTTGAGCCCAATGCGGCCATTGAACTTTTTTACGGGAAACAAGGTAAACCATCATTAGTAGATACAGCTACTGGCTTAGAATTTAACTTATCTCATTCTCAAGATATCATTATTTACGGTTTTGCTCGAGGATTTCCGATCGGCGTAGATATCGAATATATAAACCCCAATCTTCTCAAAAATAATCTGGAAAATATGGTTCTTTCAACATCTGAAATAGCTCGCTTTCATCAATTAGATCAAAATCAAAAAATCATGGCCTTTTATCGAGCCTGGACGCGCAAAGAAGCGGTCCTCAAGGCTACAGGAGTAGGTTTATTGAAGTCTTTACAAGACATTGAAGTGACGTTTACAAGTTTTGAAAAGCCCCAAGTTACCAGTATTGATGGGGGTGTCGCTCAAGCAGCTCTTTGGTCAATTCATAATATTGAAAAAATCCCTGGCTATTGCGGGGCAATTGCCGCTAATGCACATATAGAAAACATGAAGATTCATTATCATTACGTAGATGACAAACAACTCAAAAGCTGCACAGATTTTATTGACTATTTATGCAAATATGGCAATCCTCGAGGCTAAAAATATTAAATGAGGCATAAATGAGTATTAAAATTAAGCAGTTTAAAAGTATTTTAAATATTCTTTTGTCCAAAGAATACGTTAATTTTATTCTTAATAGTTTTGTTCGTTCTGCTGGGTTAAGTAAAGATAAAATAGGGGATTATACTCTATTAGGAGATGACGTAGTGCCTGGCTTGAATGGAAAATTTAAAGACCCCAATAAGTCTTTGTGGTTTAATTTGGGGTATTGGAAAGATGCAAAAACTTACCCTGATGCTTGTGCAGCTTTAGCAAGATATGTTGGGCAAAAAGCCTGTTTGAAAGCTCAAGATGAAGTTTTAGATGTTGGATTTGGTTATGCAGAACAAGATATACTTTGGCATAATGAATTTGGTGTCCAAAAAATTGTTGGAGTTAATATCACCCAAATGCAAGTTGAAGTTGCTAAAAAGCGCATTCAAAAACTAAACCTTTCCGACAAAATAGAATTACATGTTGGTTCAGCTACAGACTTAACCTTTGCAGATAATTCATTTGATAAAATAATTGCACTTGATTGCGCCTATCATTTTAATACTAGAGAAAAGTTTCTTAATAAAGCCTTTCAACTTCTAAAGAAGGATGGAATATTAGTTACTACGGATGTGCTACCTCAATCTCAAACAAGCTTTAAAGGATTATTGAAAAGAATTAATAGAAAGATAATGCAAATTCCAGAAGCAAATATGTACGACAAAGAGGAGTATATAAAAAAATTAGAAAACATAGGTTTCAATAATATTGAATTTTCATCGATTAAGAATTATGTTTTCCCAGGAATGTTTAAATATACTGCACAAAGATCTGCTGGCAAAAAACTAGAAGAAGCAACCATTGAACTATCCCCTAAAGATATTAATGATTGCGCGGGGATAGAGCTTTGGCAAAACTCTGGGATAGGGGATTACGTTGTTTTTGTAGCACAAAAAACTTAAAAGTTAATATTTGTATTTCTTGGACAGAAGAAGCATTAAATAAAAGTACTTTTTATTACAGCATGCATATTTTTAAATATCTAGTTGTTAAAGCTTTTTACTTAATTTTTAAAGACAATTAATGAACGCTGCTATAAATTTCATGACCATGAAAAAAAGAATCATCGTTATCTTAGCTTTTGCCTGTTCGGCCCTTTTTGCCCTACCCTATGATGTTTTAATTATTGGGGGAGGTCCAGCAGGACTTACTTCTGGGATTTATGCATCAAGACTGGGCTTAAAAACCATCGTTGCTGAGGGAAAAGTTTCAGGTGGGCAGCTTGCAAAGACCCATCTTGTCGAAAACTTCCCGGGTTTTACTGAGGGCATTGAAGGATCTGATCTGATCTCTAACATGAGAGATCAATCCCTAAAATATGGCGCTGAAATTAAAAGTGAGGATATTACTCGCATTGATTTTAATGTTTATCCTTATCAAGCTACCTTGTCCGATGGAGAGCTGATTTTTGCAAAAAGTTTAATTATCGCAACAGGGTCATCGCCTAAACTTTTGGGGTTAGATTCAGAAGAGGCCCTGATGGGATCAGGCGTCAGCACCTGCGCTGTCTGTGATGCTCCCCTCTATCGAGATAAAAATGTGATTGTTGTAGGAGGAGGAGATAGCGCTTTTGAAGATGCACTGATTCTTTCACTATTTGCTAAAAAAGTGACCATTATTCATAGAAGCGATCAGTTTCGAGCGGGGGCTATTTTAAAAACAAGAGTCGCTCAAACACCTAACATTGAAATTAAAACATTTCAAGAAGTGGTTAAAATTTTAGATCCTGATAAAAAAGAGGTTGAAGCTGTCGTTATTTATAATAACCAGACTTTTCTGGAAGAAGAGCTGCCATGCGAAGGTGTTTTTATTGCGATTGGCCAAACCCCCAATACATCTTGGCTTGCAGATAAACTAAAACTAGATGAATATGGAATGATCCAAAATACCCCAGAAGGGGTCTTTGCAGCAGGAGACGTTGTAGACCAGCGTTATAGACAAGCCATCACTGCTGCAGGATCTGGATGTAGAGCGGCTTTAGATGCCTATCATTATTTAAAATGGAGCAAGGAATAAAATGAAAAAAATAATTTGTATGTTAATGCTGCTACCCATGGTAGCCCTCAATGCTGTATCAACAGAGCATACCAAGGAAATTTTAGATACCATTTTACAAATTGATAAGTACGGAGCCCACGTCGAGGAAATCTTGTCAGCAACAGATTCTACGATGACTAAAGAAGAATTTTTGGAAAAATTTTTAAATGCGTACTCACAAAATGATTTCCAAGAAAAAATCAAAGAGGCTCTTTACACACAATTCACTACAGAGCAACTAGAAGAAATCTATTTTTTTATTAAAACCGAGCTATATCAAAAATATAATAAAGAATTTTACAACTTTAATACGAAAGTAGCTCCAGAAATGTTGCAATTGCTACTCAATACAATTCAAGCTGGGCAACCCAAGCCAACAGAAAATGATTCAGATATTAAAAATGAATCTATTATTA
>JAYJME010000182.1:0-12318 GCA_036873775.1 Costaria costata | reverse complement strand
TGACAGGATTCAGTCGTAGATGAAAGAGTCTGAATTATAATTATAGCCAATGAAAGTAATTTCGATGCTCTTTTAAAAGAACACGATGCTGTCATTGTGGATGTCTATGCGACATGGTGTGGCCCTTGTAAGGCAATCGCTCCAATTCTTCAAGAGCTTTCAGAAGAGTTTAAGGGAAAATATGCGTTTGTAAAATTGGATGCGGACTTAAATTCAGCTTTGGTTGCTAAACTTAAAGTGAAAAGCTTGCCTACACTTCTTTTTTATAAAGGTGGAAAAGAAGTGAATCGCAAAGTAGGTTTTGCCAATAAGGATCAATTAATTGGTTTGATGAATTCTAGCTTAAGCAAATAATATATCAGTTAGTGCATGGTTTCACTATAAACCGTGCACTATATATTCAAAATTAGTAAAGCCAAAATGGGCTGCCACAAAGCACGATCTTTAGCAACCAACTATATCACAACAGTCTGAACCTCCACCCGATGATCCATCACAATCAGCTGTGTTCTTTTGAAAGTCTTTCTGAAAATAATCTTCTAATACCGACTTTAATTTATTTTTTATTTTATCTTTGATTTGCAACATATAATTTACCTATTAATTAAATAAAGATTTAAAAATTTTGTACTTTAACCATTTTTTAAATTTTGTCCGAGGCCTAATAACAGTCATAGGTTGTTGAAAAAGCTCTATAAGTAACTGTTGAGCTTTTTGATGTTGATTTTTTAACCTTTCGCGTTCTGAACGACTCTCACCTCGAATAGACGGTCTATGATGAAGATACTTGCCAGCTATAAAAGTACAATCTTTAGTGTATTTTTCTGTGTCTAAAATATGTTGATGCCAAAATTCATCAACATCAGTAGAAGGAGAAAAGCTATGTTCCCCAGCGTATTTAATGCAAATATAAATAAAGTTTTTGTATTGCTTTTCAGCTTCCTCTGCTTCGCTTTTCAGCCAATTATAATTGGTTATTAGCTTTTTTTTGATAATCGCAAGATCTAACTGACTTATTTTTTCACGTAAAACACTATCCATAAGACTAAGCTCAAACAAAATGAAATAAATCTTATATGCTGACAAATATCCCAGCAAGTGAATCTTTTATAGGATAAGGCTAACCGTTTAAAGAGTCGTCTAACTAAAAAGAGTTTCTAAGTCAAATAGTGAAAATGAGCTAATCAGTTTAGTATGCCTACCGATTGATAAGAATCAAATCCAGATGGTTGAATTATTTGATAACTACTCCATAGATTATAAAATAGACCTTTTAAAGAAATTAGATATTCAAAAGTACCATTTTCAATTATTTTACCATCATGCAAAACTAAAATGTTATCAGCGTAAATAATCGTGTTTAATCGATGGGCTATAATTACTTTAGTTGTATTTGGACGAAACTTATAAATAAAATCCATAATTTTTCTTTCAGTATAAAAGTCCAAAAATGAAGTTGCTTCATCTAAAATAAGTAAAGATTTCATTTTTAACAAAGCACGAGCTAAAGCTATCCTTTGTTTTTCTCCACCAGAGATTTTGTATCCTCTTTCTCCTATAGTCGTGTTTAATTTATCAGGCAATCCATATGCAAAATCATAAATACAGCACCCTCTAAGTGCATTATCAATTTCTTCATTTGATATGTTACCTAAGCCATAAGTAAGGTTGTAAAGCAGAGAATCATTGAACATGCAATTATCTTGCTGTACAACAGAGAAAATAGAAGCTAAAGAAGCATGTGTGTATTGAGTTAATTCTTGCTCATCCAGTTCAATAGTTCCGTTATTTAACTCATATAAACGCAAAAGAAGCTTAGTCAAAGTAGACTTTCCAGAACCAGTTAATCCTACTATTGCAGTCGTTGAGCCAGCAGGAATAGTAAAAGAAAGATTTTTTAAAAGTAACTTATTATCAAGATAGCCAAAAGAAACATTTTTGAAAGCAATTTGTCCTTTGATAATTTTGGAATGTTTTTCTGCAAAATCAATATCAGGTTCATTTGCGTTATTATTAATAAGTTCTATTCCCTTTTTGATGCTATTTAAGCCTTCATTGGTTTTTTGGATTTGATTTCCCAATGTTATTAAAGGAATTGCAAATTGTATAAGATAGCCGTGAATGATAAAAAAATCATTACATTGGATGGAGTGATTTGAAAAATCAAGAGAGGCTTTATAGATAAATATAAGATAGCAGCAACCAATAATGAAGGCTTGTAATAACCGATTGATAGAAGTTATGTAACGGTTAGATACAGCTGCTTTTTTTTGCTTTTCAAGCTGCTGATCTAGTTTCGTAAATTCGTGATCGTATGTGTAATTAAATTTTATATTTTGAAAATTAATCAACGAATCGGAAATTTTTATATAAGTTTTGGTTGTTTCCTTTGTTAATTCGCTCAAAACTGTAATTGTTTTTAGTGAAAAAAGAGCAGTACATAAACAATAAATACAAAAAGTTAAAATTAATCCAAGTCCATAGAATATTCCATAAAAGTATGTCAAAATCATGCTTACAATAATCAGCTCTAAAAAAGTAGGTATATTGTAAAAAAATAACCACCAAAAGATTTCTGGCAAATTTCGCTGTATTTGAAAAATTAAGCTTGAAAGTTCTCCTAATTTTTTATTCAGCAGGTTTTGATAGGAAAGCAAATATATTTTCTTTATCACCCTTAAAACAAATTTTTTGGATGCCTGCTCGATAACTTTGTGCATTAGCATTTCTCTAATAATGCGGATTACACGATTGAAAATCCAACAGGCTCCATAAAATATGATAATCTGAGAAAAAAGAGATCTTTTTAAGTTATCTGTATAAACAAAGCTATGGCGGAGTAAGAGAGGTAAAGAAACATTTAAAGAAATAGAAAGGATTATAATGAAAAAACTAATAGTTTTATTTAATTTTTGACCTTTGTTTTCATTAAAAATGATGAAAAAAACTTCTTTGTAAATAGCAAAGTGTGTACCAATATTTTGGATAAGCTGTTTTAAATAACTTAATTTGTGATCTGCTTTTGTAGTGTTTGCTTTCAACGTTTCTTACATCTAGTTTAAAATAATTTAAAAAGTAGCTTATTTTAGTGATTTCACTGATCTCAATCATTGATTAAATCAGGTTCTATTCTGCTCTTATCTCTAATTTTAGAAAATTTTAATAAATAATGTAATTTGAGAGACGGTACGAATTGGTCTCCCATGTCTTTATCTTTTAAATTTTTTAAAATAAATATACTATACCTTAAAAGTGATGATAACTAAATGAATAAGAGTTACTTTAGCTATAAAATCAAAAAAAAGATTTCGTTCGCAACTTTTGATTGACGATTTGTGCAACACCTATTGACCCCTATAAATAATCTATCGAAAAATCAGGAAACTGATTATTTGTTTATATTAAATGACTTAGGTTTATTAGTTTTTGCTAAAGAGCCAATTTTTAGATAGCTTTTATGTAAAAAAACAAATAAATTAGCCGCGCATTTTTGCATCTTTAGGATATAATTGAGAGGAGAAGGCATTGCATGGCTTATTTTTTTATCAGTAGATTTAAGAATTTGTTTTTATTTGCATTGATCATAAACCAATTTCTTTTCAGTGAAGTTAATCGCCCAGAACCCATTTACAATCCTCTTGCAGATATCGAAAAGCATGTCAGTCAAATTCTTCAAACAAGTGGTTCTTCCTCTTTATCATTTCACCCCTTAAGTTTTAGAGAAGCCTTTGAAGGAAACTGGCCCTCTACTGAGAAGGAATTTTTTAATGATTCGGGGGTAATTCTATTAGAAAGAAACTTCAGCCGTTTTGTTGAGAAAATCCAATCTTCAAGCTCACAAGAGCATCAATTATTAATACCAAAGATTGTTCACTTTATTTGGCTTGGATCTTCTTTACCGACAAAAGCTGATTTAACAATACAATCTTGGCAAAAATATCATCCTGATTGGAAGATTATGATTTGGACAGATCGCGAAGTTGCAAACTTAAACTGGACAACTCCTCATTCAGCAATGTTTTATCAAGAAGCTCGAAACTGGTCTGAAAAATCTGATATTTTACGCTTTGAATTATTATATCAATATGGAGGGATTTATACAGATACAGACATGGTTTGTCTTCGATCCTTTGAGCCTATCCTATCTACAGACGTTTCATTTTTTGCAGGATTTGAAGGAAATAAAATTAAACGATTTGGAAGGCCGCTCATCGGTAGCGCCATTATTGGATCTGTAAAAGGGCATCCCATACTTTTAAAAAGTATGAAATACTCTTTAACGCAAAGTGAAGCCCCTTCTATTAATCAATATATTAGATCCGGCCCAGGTTCAATTACAAAAGCTTGCTATGAATATTTAAATGAAACTGAAAACACCGATACCCTCATTTTCCCTTGCTCATATTTTTATCCTTTGCCTTGGGAAGCTCGGCTTTCTTCTTCTACAGAAATATTGCAATACTTAGGACGTGAAGCACATTCTATTCATTTATGGGAAGGAACTTGGTATAACTCTTTTGAGTAAAAGAAGAAAAACTTTTACATCACAATGAGTTTAATTGTTTTATGTAAGTTGCAATACAATTGAGCATGTTATTTGCCTTAATAAAATCATTGGATAGAGTGCTTTTTTTCAAATTTTGTATGGCCCAAGTCACGAATTCCAAGTGACTAAATTGAACGATCTTTTCAAGATGCTTTTTTTCTAAAGCTGTAAGATTTTTATGATTTTTCCCGTAAGTGTTGTTAATAAATGAAAGTAAGAGATCATTTTTCAAAAGCTTACAATAGTCATTAAAACCCCCATACCGAAAATAAGAGGCCAAATCCAACAGCCTTACATCCTGACGAATACTGTCTAAATCAACAAAGTAAGTGTTTTGATGATTGACAATGACATTTGTCTGATTATTGTCTCCGTGAATAATTTCTTTAGGAAGTTTTGCATAGATTTCTTGAAATTCAGAAGAAGCAAAATATTTACCTAATTCTAAAACTGTTCCCCACTCTTTCCCAGCAAAGATTTCTCCATAATTTTCTTTGAGCCATGGGTCAAAAAGGATCTGATAACGAGAAAGATATTCATCCAACTTAGAAAGTTTGAGATTATCTGGAGGGGTTATTAAACTTGAAAAATGATGAAATAACCCTGTCATAAGAAGCATTTGATCAAATGCAATGTCCTTTTTTTGGGATAATAAAAATTCTGTACAATAATAAAATGCATCTCCGATTTTAGAGACGAAATTTTGATGAATATTTTGATAAATTTGAGGTAAATGAGAAAAGCCCATTGAACTCATTTGATTTAAGATAGCTAACTTGCTTTCGGCTAATTGCAGATTATTTTGCACTAATTTAAGAACGCCTAGTGGTTTATCTATAGAATTAAAAACTCCAATCGGTGGGTTGACCATTCCTTCACCAATTTCTTTTAAAACCAATTCTTCATTTGTTGAGAACAATGAGCTTAATTCATTTTGATGCTCAGTCAAATTTTTTAAGGAAGATGAAAGTTGTTTATGATGACAATACTTCACTCTTTGAAAGATTCGATTTAAATTATGTACTAAGTTATTTCGAAAATTGTATTTATTCTGAATCAATTCTTTGCCGTTTTGAACTATTTCTTTTTTGCTTTTCTCTGGCATTTCTAAGATCATTTGTGAACAGGTCAAGAGCTTTTGTAAGGAGAGGCAACAATTCATTGGTTGTTTAATAATGACGTCAAGGCCGTCTAGTTCAGAGATAAAGCCATCGATGTTATGGTTGATTTGTATTCCAACCCCTCCTCGATTGCTTGCTAAAAGGATGCAGTTATTGGGGTTTGCTCTTGCTTCCATTACAGTTAATGGTTGTGTGTCTACTCGAGACAACACCCAAACCATGGAAGTTTTTGGCCACTGATAGATATAACGATCTAAGTCTGGTTCAAAGTAGTCTAATAATGTGACATCTAACTGTTCATTTTTAATTCTATTTCTGAGCATGTCAATATATTCAGGCATATAGTCAGAAGGTGGGGCTAACATAACAAGATGAATGTCTGGGTAGAGAGGCCTTAAATGTTGATATAACTCTAAAACAATATCTTGCCCTTTTAAGGGAGTTGCTCTTCCAATAGAAAATATCAGCCTTTTGTTTAATGGAATAGAGCGTTTTGCAAGTTCTAATTGTATCGAGTCGTATGAAAGTGTCTCATAGTATTTATCATATAAAATTCCGGTTGCAAAATGCATGAGTCTATTTTCAGGAAGATTGAAAGGAAAAGAAGTTAATTCATTTTTTATATTCTCATTAATATACCCAATCTCAAAATCACATATTTCAGCATGTTGAAATCCCTTAAGTTCCCATTGATGTCTTTCTGGCCATTTTGGATCTCCTTCGCTGGTATGGCCGTTATAGCTCCAACTTGTTGCGTGAGGAATAACCAGTACTTTGTATTTGCCACGGATATCACCACTCGCTTGTAGGCGGTGTAATGCAATGGGTACTTGAGCAAAAGCTGTATCATGGCAAATAATGAGTGTAAAAAGACTTTCATTAATGATATTAGCGATTAAAGGGGCGCTATTATAGCATAGATCTTGCCATTGATCGGGATCCCCAAACATTTGATCATTTTTGATGCTATCAAGTAAATAGACTTTGCCGCCAGTTGCATGACAAATGAGCTGATTATTTTCTAGGACGTCATTAGAAAATTCAGGCAACTCATGAGAATAATTGCATGTCATCAGATTTAAATTAAAATGAACTTTATTTATATATGTATCATTCATTTCACAAATAATTTGATTAATATTTTGGACTACTGTCCCTACACCTGTTTGCATAGTATTAATCCCATCAAATGCCAGTTGAATAAATGTAATTTTTTGAGAAGGAATTGATTGTAAATCTAATGGAACTGTCTGATCGTTATTTCCTTCAGCATTTAATGAAAACACAAGAAGGGCTAAAACAAGGAATTTAAACATTGTAGATACCTGTATATAATATTATTAAAAAGTGCATTCTTGAGTTGAGCACTGCTTGCAAAGCAAGTGCTTCATAGCTTCAGCTACGAGATGTTTTTGAAAAAGATGTGCAAAAGTATAGATTTTCTTATTTTCATCTTTACTAGTACTGAAAAGCAAAAAAACGGAATCGTTTATCATCTTTTCGCAATTTTCAGCTGAGTTTAACTCTTCATATATCAAAAAATTCGAGTAGTTATTTAATTGAAAATTTCCAAATTGTTCAATGCACATCAATTCATGATGTAAGGGTAATTGTTGGTTTGAGAAGAGCAAAAAATGATGGATCCAATCGAAGCCTTTTCTGTACAACTTATCCACAATTTCAACATCCCAAGCAGCGATGCCTCGACATTCCTGTTTACTTCTTTGTCTACTTGTCGTAATTCTATGTAATCTATATTCAAAAGGAAATTGTTCATTTAGAAATAAATCAATGGGGTTTTCTTTTCCCTCTTCTAGAAAAAAATGAGATTTGCCTGTTGAGTCTAATTGGACTATATCCCATACATGATCAACTGGATTTTTGAAAAAAAAACAGGGGCTACATGACCCTCTCCAAAAACGGTTGAAATAAAAGATGAATGATCAAAACTTTCTTTTTTTAAAGTTTTGAAATCAATAAAGCTTGGGGCACGCATCTTAAGCAGCTCATCCATTTGGAATAAGATGCTGGGAGATAGTCTATGTGATTTCTCAGAGGGGGGGAAGCCGCTTTTTTGAAATGGAGGTAGTTGTAATAAATCAATAAGGGCAAAATAGCTTTTATCAACCAATCCTTTAGAATCATCTTTGATAAAGTAGCTTTGTTGTTCAAATGCCTCAATAACTTCTAGTTGTTCCATGATTGATAAATGGTAAAACCAATCTAAATTGGACAGATCTCCTTCTAAATAGCCTCGTGTTAAAGAGATTATTTTTTCATTAGTAGTTGAGTTTTTAGCTATATAAATAGTTTCACTAGAATCCCGTTTTAAATAGGTAATCGTTTCAACTTTGGTAATGGGCTCTTCTTGAGCATATGCAAGATTTCCAATCACAGCATTCAATATGATAAGAAGAGGCAGTTGAAAAAATTTATTTTTATACATTTCTTTTTTTTGTGGGTAGAAAGAAATCAAACCAAGTTCCCTCCCATAAATGCACAGCAAATGACTCTGGTTTAATTACTTTTAATAAGTCTTCTGCAGAGGTCAATCTCTCTCTCCAATATAAGGGATAGAAATATGAACACGGGAAAATAATAACATCCTTATTCTCTATATTTAATAGAGCGTCATAGCAGCCATCACTAAGTATGCCTGGCCCTGAACGGATAGTTTGTGGATCATCCGGAGCCTCTTTTGAAGTTTTGCAATGATCAATGCAATATTTCAAAATGGGACTGTGAGGTTCGGCGCCAAATACAGCACTTCCGATGAGAGGGCGACCATAATTGCTGTTGATCTCGTTATTTTCAAAACCAGCAAAAAATGAGATGCCATCTGATGAAATAAGAGAATCAAAAGATTTTAAACATACCATATCGATATCGGCATAAATCCCCCCATATTGATAGAGGATTTCATATCGTAAAATATTTGCTTTTTCAGACCAGTTTACCCCATTGTCATAGCATAACTTTGAATGAGGGTTAGACCACTCAAAATTTTCTACATCTTTTTCATCCCAGACTTTGATTTTCCAATAAGGATTGTGTTTTTTCCATGAATCGATAACTAGCTGCACTTCTTCATTAACAGGCGATCCTAACCAAATAAAATGAACCAAAGGCGGAATAAAGCCTGAGCCTAACGAAAGCAGATTATTTTCAGCCTTAATACAATATTCCGTAAAATTGACAATAGCAGCCTGCACCCCAAGATCTTCTAAGTATTTCTTTGGAATTTCTTTATTATTTATTTGTAGTGATTGTCCGAATGTAACGGCAACAAAATCATTATTACTGGGCTCTAATTCCAAAAGTGCTTTAACATTGGATTCAATGCTTTTTAATGGTTTAAAAAGAGGGTTGTCTTCTGTTTGTAAAGGGTAATAAACAAAAAACAGAGTGATATAAAGTAATATACACACTTTATTTAATTTCAATTTCATACAGTTCTCTCTGGAGGATTCAAAAAGGAATTTGATTATAATCTTAAATAAGAATATGTCAAATTAGGTAATAAAAGTTTTTCATCTGGCTTTATTAAAACCTAAGTTTATTGCTTAATTTAAGCACTCGTTGCTTATGAAAGAAAAATGAAGGTAAGATGAAATATTAAAACTGAGAATAAAAATCTATCTTATCATAAGGCCCATCAGAGGTAAAAGGTTGTCTTGTAGCTGGGTTTGCAAGAGCCATCAAATTAAGCCCTTTCTGCATTCGAAAACCTCAAAATACCGTTTGCTGGATCGACTCATTCAGGAGAGATCTCTCCTTTTGGGCATAGCGGCATTGCGGGTTTAGGTGTGTGAATAACTCTTGATAGGGATGTTTCCTTGCGTAATGAGTGTTTCCCAAAGCTGTGAAATATCATTTCTTAGTAGAAGAACTTCTTCAGTTTGTAATTTTATTAACGATCAGCGGTATTTTTGCCACACGCTAAGAGGATTTCATCTCTGCAATCTAGAATTTTAGTTGATGTTTTATAGTAGGTGTCTAACATACAGTTCAAAAATTTACTTTGACATAGCGAAGTATAAGAAGCGTTTTTTAGTATAAAAGAACTTTGGCATTGGTCTCGATTGTGCTCGCATAGAAATTCCATCCCATAGAGTATAGGCAAATGTTTTGCCATGAATTGATCAACCCATAGAGCTGCATTAGTCATGATAGGAGCGCAATCCAAGAAGGTATAGGCAGGACAAAAATGGACATTAGCTACTTGTGTACATAATAATCCTATAGCCATAAAAATCTCCTTTAAGGGTTTATAGAAGCGGCACAGAGTAATTATAACATAATTACTATTAACATATTATAAATAATAGAGTTGGTTTTTATTTTAATATTCCTATGTCAAAAAAAGTGATTATTTTTAATAGCCTTTAGAAAATTGGCTTTTTTCTCAAACCCAAATTTTGAGTCACGCAGAAACAGACATTGTTAATGGAAGAACATACGAGATGTTTTATTTCAAGGAATCGAAAAGAGCCAAAAGGGGATGTGTCGCAACGTAATGAAGAAAAAGTTCCTTTTTTACCCAATTTTTCGATAGAATAGTCGGACATTTTTTGTTCTTGAGAGGCCCAACGCTTAATTCCTTCTTCTACCTTTTTGTCTTTTGGGTCTTCACAATTTTTAATATCAGTGATAGTAAGATTAAGATTCTTATTTTTTTTCAAAAAATCATAAAGATTTGCAAATCTTGAAAACTCTTCGACAGAAACCTTATTGTTTTTATCAGGATGAATTTTTGTTAGTTGAGTTTTCATCTTTTTACGCATTTCAATCACATCTTGAACACCAAAACAAGACATAAAAGCACTGGCTGCTTGTTTTTTGGCATTCATAATGCAAGCTTCGATTCCAAGGTGATCTTCAGAATCTTTGAAGTAATAAGCATTGGAGCAAGATAAAAGTTGTTGATCCTCTGTAAGAACCTGTTTCCAACAGTAGCTCTGTAGAGAGCTCATCGCAGAGCTTGCCATTTTGGGAAGCTCAGAGAGCCCCCTTTGAGCATAATTATTGTAAATTAAGTAAGCAATTAGAGCGGGAGTAATAATAAACATGGCGCGTTTAAGGAATCGTTGACTGCTTAGTCCCCACTTTACATCCTGAGTAGATCCTTCTTTGCGAAGGAGGTCAATTTCTTGAATTAATCGCTGAAACTTAAATAGGTTGTTATTTGAGTTCTGAACTAAGTGATGTATTTCTGTAAATTCATCTTTTAGTAGCTGTACTTGCTTGAATTCATTCGGCTGAGTCGCTGTTTTTTCTAAATCTAAAAGTAAGTTGTCAATTTGAGCAAAAGTATCGGTAATAGCTATTTTAGCCTCTTCCGCAGCTTGTAGTACTTGAGTGCTTGTAAGCCCTTTTCGTTCGACAATAACCTTAGGCATCAGCCTTTCCATTAGCTGATCAATTTCTTGATTACATTGTTGATAGGCTGCTTTAAAATCAGCCTGTTTTGAATCAGGCAACGCTGTATTAAAATAGCTAAAAGGTTTCAATGAGCTAACGGAATTCATTTTAAAATCAAGGGTTGATGGGTTAAAAAAAATAATATAAGACAATTATAACACATAAGATGTAAATTTCTTATAAAGAAAACCGTAAAGTTTTTTCTTTAAAGCTTCTCTTTGGGTCCCCTATAAAAATTTTTGAAATAGCAACCTAGGTCAAAAGAGCTATTGCCCAAGACAAGCAGACAAAAATTCCATAGCAGTAGCGGCGACCTTTCCCCATTGTTCCATAACAGCCTCTCTACAGGATGCATAAGCTGGGGCGCAGTGAGAAACATTTCCGGTAGTATCAGTATTGACGCAGTTCTCATAGATAATATGACATTGGGCTCGCAGGCTCTCAAAGCTAGGATAATTTGCGGTTGCAAAATGGGAAGCCCATTGGGCTGTATTGTAAATAGCAGGGGCGCAATCAGCGAATGTGTATGCGGGACAAATATTTAAATCCGAAGCGCTGTCACAAGTTAATGACATAAAAAATCCTTTTCTAAAGCTTAATAAAATCAAAGTGCGAAAATGATAGCAGAGAGGAGGTTAATTTTTTATAAATAATTTAAAAAAATGCTTTCGTTAGAAAGTTCCAAAAGGTGGACGGTCTTTTTTTTGTGATTTTCCCTCTTCTTAACGAAACCTTAAAAAAAGCTATCCTTTTCAATGAAAAGACTGTAGAATAGCTACGCATTATATTATTTACCTTCTAATCAAGCCTGACTTTTACAAATAAGAGCTTATCCAAGAGCTGTCTTGTCATCAAAAAAGTTTAGAGGTAGCAACATCGCAAATGAATCAAGAACTGCTAATACGTCCCATGAATGAAAGTGATGTGGCTAAAATGGGTAGACAATTTACTTTTCCTTGGTCTAATCCTGAAAAAACAGCTCAAACTTGGAAAAACTACTACGAAGAGCAACAACAAGGGCTTCGCAGTGTGATCCTATTAGAAATGGGAGAAATCCTAGGCTATGGGAGTTTACTCAGAGAGTCAAGGTATCCTTTCTTTTTAAATCTAGCTATTCCAGAAGTGCATGATCTATGGATTGATCAAAAATATCGAAGGCAAGGGTTTGGAAAGACGCTTATTAAGGCCATTGAACAGAGAGCTAAAGAAGAAAACTATCTGCAAATCGGT
>JAYJME010000181.1:0-31340 GCA_036873775.1 Costaria costata | reverse complement strand
TTCCACTCCAGAGTTATTGGAGCCTGTCCTGTGACCACGGACTTGATTTTGGCGATGAGTTAATGTGAGAACAACATCAACAACAACTGCAGTTTTTTCTTATTACGTTGAACGCACACGGCCTATTACGGGGGAGTATACTGTAGTTAATAGGACCTACTGCAGACACAGCAGGACCTACTGTAGAGACCAAAACCTATATATTTCGCTTTTTTGTTATAATATATTACAAGGTTCCCCTTCGGGATGTAGTTGACTTGAAATCCCGAGGGTGTTGCAAGTTGAAAAGGAGGGGCACCATCAGGCGTCCCAATTTACTTGGAAAAGTACTGCTGTACAACTGCTTGTATGACTGGATGAGGTTTGACGACGTATATATGAGTATGTACATTTATAAATATTGCGTTGAAATGTTGCCATGGTTCCATGTATCTTTAGTTGAGCACTGCACACACATACCATGCGAACACAAAAGCACCGTGGCCAGCCGTGGCTGTGCTAATAGCCAGGGTGTGGAGCCGTAGTGGTGTTGTACTGCTGCTGTCGTTGTGTGTACCGCTTCTTGCTGTGCGGTTGCTTTGAAAGCCCGAGGAAGAAGTGTGGGTGTACAGTACGCGACAGCAGTTAAAAAACTTCTACTTTGGCTAAGGCTCGCGGCTTATTGTGGTCTCAGCAGTGAGCGTAGGCTCGTACAGGCTATTGTAAAGGATTTAGAGTCGCGTTCCTCGCTGAGCGCAAATGCTTAGCTGTGAAATCATATTTTTCGAAAAAAGTTAGCCTGAAATTCTTAACTCCCAAATTCTTAACACATGTCAACAGTTCCCGACAGCCTAGACGGACAAAGCCAGTTCGACGCAACATGTTCCATACCAGTATATCGCAGCCTAGACGGAAGGATTGCCCTTCTAGTGAAACAGATTGTTGCGGGTAGATTCGGGTAGCGGAGCGCATTTCACACACACACGTCAGAGTGTAAAAGTGTCGCATGCGACACTACTTTCGCTACTACTATGGTAAATGATTGCTCGATTTCCTATCCCTCCGCAGGCCTTACAGTATAATGCGTCTCTCCAGTGCCTTCTTTCACAGCCAGTATCGAGGTCTTGGACTCTCTCTATGTTCAGCGGGCAGCGTCCGCTTCAAGTACCTTGTGCACTCACCGAGTACCGCCGACGACATCTCCACGCTCAGAGTGCCTAAGGCCAGGGAGTAAGCGCCAGAGTCCACCTCGCACTCTTTGTCGTAGTAGTACGTGGCTTTGTACGCTAGCCCGTCTGCTCCTCGCAAAACACATTGGGGCAAGAACAGGGACAATACCCCGGACCAGAGGAGGGTACGGCTTATAGCGTAAGAGTTCATCTCCAAAGTCAGTGCCGGTTTTGATCCGACCGCGACGAGTGTGAGAGTGGTGTTGGTGTTGTGAGATGGCTCCGTGAGATGGCCAACATCGCTCCGAGTGGATACGTATTACATCTTGAAAGCACGGATCTTTAGGCAAGTGATTGTGGTGATAACTGCTGTGCAGTGTGGTCTGCACTTCGTTCTACTTGTAGAAATACTTTTCGCTGTGGTCCGCAGCTCAGCATTTTCTCGCTCCCATGGGCCACTTTTCCTGTTTCTGATTCGTACGAAGGTTTCGAAGGTGTCCGGTAATATTAGGAATATTAAAGATAACCTTTTACCGAGAAAAAGCGTTCGTTGCCGTACGTACTGCTCCGTCGTTCACCCGTCATGCGTGTCTGCCGTGCCGTAAGTTGATAGAATTTTCGCTCCATTTCCCGCCCCTTCGGACTTCTTGCTACCGTCTTAGATCGTTACGGTGAAAATCTCGGAACGGAGAACCATTCCTACACGCTCCACTGTCTGTCGTCGTGGTGAAACAGTCGGATTGTCCCGCCATTCTCGTACTACTCGTTTCTCCGTCTCGCACGCCCTTAGATGCAAAATTGATACACGAGGGTTCAGTGCTCTGGCCCTGAAAGCACCAGGCTCAATACATGTCTGAGGGTGGCTGACCTCCTGCGTTCCGTTCGTGAAATGCTGTACAAAGTAAAAAGTGGGTTTAACAGAGTTTTCGGAAAAATGGGAACGGAGCCTAATAATGAGAACGGACGGGTTTTTTTAGAAAGCAAACCAATTGTGTACAACTCCAAGAAAAAAGTTGACAATCCTGTGGGGCTGTACAGCAGCCTTCGAATGAGCTGTCGCTCAGGCTGGAAGTCCTCGGCATCGCCACTGTAGCCAGCATCTAGAGAAATCACAACAGAGCCAGCGTATATCGCTTTTTACGCCCAGCCGAAGGCACGTGATGGAGCATGACCGTTCTGACGAGCTCCTCTTACAGGGCTGGCCAAGGGGTTTCGCAGGATCATTTTGGTTCTCTGATACACCACATGGTTCTGTAGATAAGGCTTGGTTATCATTTTAGGCTCCGTTCCCATATTTCCGAAAACTCTTTATTATTAGTTTTAAATAAAATAAAATATTATTAGTTAGAATAATAATATAACTTATTAATAAATATATATCTATTATTATTGTAATTTTCCGAAACCTCTGTTAGAATATAAATAGCGAAAACATGTCAAAACAATAACTGGTAAAAGTTTACAAGTAAACCTTATATTGACTAAACACTTATGCTTTCTACTCGAGGTGTTGATATCGAACATATTGCATGCTGAATTGGCCTTGGTCTCCTGTGCACAACTGCGCGTTCAGGGGCGCCCCGGAAAGTTGTTTTTCGACACGTAACTATCTAAAATGGTCAGAATGGAAAACAAATCGGAGCACTGTCATCGCTGGACGATCTGGCACAAACCAAGTTGTTTTTCAGAAGTTTTCCAAAAATAATCACTTGGTTTTAAAGACCTCCCCTTGTGGCTCAGGGGGGGGTCGTTAACAAGGAATAATAACTTGTTTAGTGCTACATCGTTTAGCGACCACAGCGCTCCGGTTGTTTTTCCGTTCTATCCATTTTAGACATGAGGTGTCGAAACCAAACTGTTCGCATGCCCCTGGTGCGTTAGAAGACAGATTGGGACTGATTCCAGAGCCATTTTTCGAGAAGACGTTGACCACTTGCTGTACCACATAGGTATGTCAACTTGGCGACGACCATAGCTGGGTGACTGATTTGGTATGGACATGTAAAATCGAAACATACCGTAAGCGGTTGAACAGCAACAACTACAACAACAACAGCAACAACCACGACAGCAGCGGCGACAGCAACCGCAAACAGCAATAACAACAACAACAACAACAACGACAACAGCGGCAACAACAATTATAACAACAGCAATGGCAACGACAGCGAGAGCAACATTACAAACGACAAAAACAACAACAAGAACACCGACTACACCAGTAAATTTGACAGCTTCCTTCCAATGCTGGTAAGACACTCGTCGAGACCCGCTTACCGATCCCTTTTGCTAGGTGTGCTTTCCAACGCCAGTCAGGAGGGCGGCTGCAGACGTTGCTGGGGTGTGTAGCGAATTAAAGCACTAACATGCTGCAAACGTTCCCCTACTTAAAAACATTTAAACACCCAGTGTTTGGAACCCTGCGGGGAAGGAAGCCCGAGAGCCAGTATTCGACTGAACCCTCTGTGGCGATATATTTGTGGTCTGTGCGGCGCGTACTAATAAGTTTATGGCGTTGTCGGATGTCACTGCTGACCATATTCGATATCAGAACCCTTCGGGCATGGAAGCCCGAGAGACAGTATCCGACTAAACCCTCTGTGGCGATATGTTTGTGGTCTGTGCGGCTTGTACTAAGAAGTTTATGGCGTTGTCGGATGCCACTGCTGACCATATTCGATATCAAACCACAATCCGAGAAGTATTCCTCTCGACACATGCAAACAATAGAGTGGTCACCCAGTATACTCAAAGGGCACCGGACGTTCATGGGATACTGCTCGCTATCTCCGCCCGCGCCTAAATGGGGCAGATTGCAAGGGATCCAGCAATATCCACGTGCACTGCTGGTCTGCCTCCAGAGGCTATCCTTTCATAGGCGATCAACGAATGCAACGGTATAGAGGTGTCCTAAAATATGTTCGAAGCATCCCGCCTCAAGGGTAGATCTACTTCCGCCGGACACATCACATGAATAACAGTGTTTCACAACCCGTATGCGCTTGACGCGACGAAAAATCCCTGGATGGCTGGCCCACCTACAAAACTCACAAAGTTAATCCTAAAACGCAACTACCACAGAAGGGTTTGAACAATTTTGGCAGCTCCAACCCTTTTACTGCCCCAAGACGCATCACAAACCATTTCCAAGTAGTTGTGTCCCCCAAAACCGGTTCCGGCTCTGAAGGGACTCGGCAGCCAGGTTACAGAAGTAACAGTTAGAAACGTTTGGGCCATGTTCCGCTACCCTTATCATAACACGTTTATGAATTAGGCTTAAGACAGGTGGCGCACCATCTTGTTTGTAAGGTTCTAGATTTGGGGGGCTCGGTACCCAACCCAAACCCCAAGTTCGAGAAGTTTTGTAAGCTTAACCCGATGAACCATCCCCTGGCCTTGGTACACCACAAGATATATCGAAAACCAAGAACGGAATTCTGACGAGTTTGGGTTCAGGACCTCCATCGTTCAGAAAACAGTGCAGCTTAAGCGTGCCACCTTTTCCACAGCACGCCACTTGCCTTCATATACTATAATTCTCTAGTGCGGAGTCGTCCCTACCAACGTCGACTGCGCCAGGGAATGCACATCGACCTTTCTCGTATCCCCATGCACAATAGTACGCACAGGCGACCGTGCGCCCAAGAATGTCACTCACGAAAACCTCGTGTTTTTGGTTTCTGTTTTCCAAGATTGATAAATAATTCCATAGCTTCTGCTGTAGGATCTACCACAATGTGTTTCTGTACCCCAGCCAAACTCGCAACTCGTCACGCCCTTCCAAATCCCCGGTCTAGATTCGGCCTTGTATAGGTTTTGGACTTGTGTAGACTCGGAGTAAGATGAGCCGCCTTATCGGCGTCACAGGCACTCGCGTCACCGCGAGTATACAAACCATTGCACCGGTACGTAGCTCTCCGCCGAGCCAATCAGCTTCAAGAAACCATTTGTTAGCATTAGCTAGTCGGTTGATCACGTTAAAAAGTGGGCTACAACCCTTTTCTCTCGAATACGTCGTTCTGTAAGCGTTACTGGATGTTGTTGTGCTTCCTCATATCGCCGCCGACCACCCCGGCAAGGTCGCCACTTGACGGTATCGGGCTGTCAGCTTAGTTGACGTGATCACCGACACCCGATCCATCACGTGTCAGTCGTTAGTTTCAGTATAGTACAAGTATGGTATTGCCCAATGTATATTAAATAAGATGGCTTAGTGTGAATACGTTATTTGAAACGTGTACTGCAGGTTTTAGAGGTAAATCTTCCGAAACAAATGCTCTGCTGTAACCACAGATCCAGAGTGTTGTGATTACGGCGGGCGCCAATCAAAACAAGCATCGGCACCCATAGGCTTCGACCTGCCCCCACGTGGGAATTCGTGGTGTTCCCCGATATCTAACGAGGGCTCATGGGTAATACACTGGCAATTCCCGAGGCATCTTTCTACGGCATCCCAAACGTGGGTTTCCGCTGAAGCCTGTGAGCGTCCGCTGAGTCCCATGGGTTCTTTATTGGCAGTTCTTGCGGTATCCCACGCGGGTACGCGCGTGGGGGCTATATCACCACTTTTGCTACTGTTCTATTGTTGTCGACGAACGTTGAGAAAACGCCGAAGACAAAAATCACAGACTGCTGCTGTTTAGACACTAGGCCAGTACATTCACTCTGTGCCAAGCAAGAGACGATGGGTGCTGTCGTGGCAACTCCGACAGGACTCCAGGCTAGAACGGCCTTGGCGGAAATTACCGCAGGCTCCAACACGAGTTTCCGTGCCATTGCTGCCGTAGAGTCCGGCGGTTATTCGCGGGATTGCACACGACATGTCGTTGATGACGACAGACTACAATTAAACTCGCGTCTGATGACGTGTGAGCCAGCGGCGGTGCTCAATACAGCCCGCCGAACCCCATGGCAGTTGCCATGAAATAACGCGAAAAACTTGGAATAATGATGTTTCAAAACATCGTATAAAACCAGGCGTACCTCAGAATGTGTTGTCCATATTGGCCTGTGGAAGAAGGCGGTGACCTCCTCCACATCCTGATCAATAAAACGACAAATGGTTATACGAGGTGCTTCGCGTTGTACATATAACTCGAGGTGCTTCGTGTTCTATATATAACTACTTACCCTGTGTGATATAATGTATCTCACAGGCGGGTAGGATAACATGTTTATATATTTTGTGTGACGTACTAAGTACGTACGAATAGGAAGGAAGAAAGCAACCTACCCTGTCTGTGTTTATTGTTTCGTTTATTTTTTGGTTTTCGGGCGAGGGAGGGGAGATTTTGATTTGAACATACTATTATTAATTCAAGATATTACAATTTGTAATGCTCGAGGGAGACGATACGGTCTGTGTACCTCGTATATTGTTTGGGTTTATATAATATTTGTTTTTTGTGCGAGGGAGCGGAGATTTTGCGAAATCATACTATTTCAAGATATTAATGAATTTTCATGTTCGAGGGAGAAGATATAGCAAAACGATAGAAGCAGGAGTATGTTGGGTTCGCCTTGTTTCGTGTCTGCCCCAATGCGAGGAAGGGAAAGAAACGAATTCCTGTATGGGGATATTGAAAATAGGACAAATCTTTCACAGCCATGCACAATGACCTGAAATAATCATGACTATATTAATTATCACCTACAACGAAACTCATGACATTTAATACTATTTATTACGATTTCGTACTATCAATGGCACCTTTACATTGCACAAATTGGTGATTTATGCGGCGATACGTTATGTACCATCCTTCACGATGGCATTTAAATCACGCTATTTATACACTCCAAAACGTTATGGTAATATGATCTTGATTAACAAAATTTTCCTTTATTTCCGATTCAAAGCAATTTTACAAAAGTACCAGTCCTGCGGCTACCAGTCATTTCAACTTCATGTACAATGAGGACTGGTGGGACTCAGTGATTTCAGGACCCCAGGTACCCTGAGGACGGGCGGGACTCAGTCATTTCAGCCTCCAGGTACCCTTGGGACTGTCGGGACCTGAGTCATTTCAGGCCCCCTGGTACCCTGACGACTGGCGGGACTCAGTCATTTCAAGCCCCGAGGTACCCTTGGGACTGGCGGGACTCAGTCATTTTAGCCTCCAGGTACCCTGAGAACTGGCGGGACTTAGTCATTTTAGCCCCCAGATACGCTGGGGACTGGCGGGACTCAGTCATTTCGGGCCCCAACGTACCCTTGGTACTGGCGGGACTCAGCCATTTCAGCCTCCAGGTACCCTTAGGACTGGCGGGGCTCAGTCATTTCAGCCCCTAGGTACCCTTGGGACTGGCGGGACTCAGTCATTCCAGGCCCCCAGGTACCCTTGGGACTGGCGGGACTCAGCCATTGCAAACAAGCGAGGACTAGTCAGTTTAGACTAGCGAGAACTCAGTAATTTCAGACAAGAGAGGACTCAGTCATTTCAGACAAGCAAGGATTCAGTCATTCCAGCTCCTTGTACCTGTTGTAAGTTCTTTCTACCCTTTAGACTCGCGAAAACCCAGTCATTTCAGCTCCTCTTACCCTTGGGACTCACAAAGTCCCAGACATTTCAGCTCTTCCTGCCGTGGGGACTCACGAGGATCCAGTCATTTCAACTCCTCGTACCCTCGTACCCCTAGAACTCGCGACGACCAAGTTATTTCCGCTCTTGCGCTACTGGGACTGTTGGATGACGGGCACGCGTATTGGTGGTGCAATAACTCATACTATGCACACATGATGGTGAAACATATAGATTAAAGAATACCGATACAAGTGCAAAATCTCGTGCGCTGTTTTGCGCCTCGACAAATTAGACTAGCCCACCTTCGCGAGTGAAATTCCAACGTACGAACACGTACGTAGCAGAGACTACTGCGAGTACGGCTGGATCAACTTCTCGGCACAGTATAACATAAAAGAGTAAACCCCACAGTAAACGTACAAAAGAAACTGCGCACCTGCAAAAGAATACGCTGAATGGCACGAGTGCCCACTCAAAAAATCTTTCACGTAGCGTCAGCATCAACACACCACTTCCGAGCCCCCGTCGGCATCGGCCGCTCCGCGTGCTGCGCCGCCGAACAGGGCGCCCATGCCACCGCCTTCCCCACCCCCGCGGCCAAAGAAGGCACCCGCACCGTCGCCTTCCCTAATCGCATCGCCGGCTCCCGTACCAGCGCCAAAAACTTCGACTTCTTTGCCGGTCCTGTTGGAGAAGGTCTTCGGCCCATCATCCCCGCTATCGTCACCGTCACTGTCTACTGCTGTAGCTGCTGCAGCAGCTGCAGCGGCTGCTGGAGCTTCTGCAGCAGCGGCAGAAGCTGCAGCTGCGCTAGGTGAAGACTCGCTGCTCGTCCCTGCTGCAGACGATGCTCGGCTTTCCTCACCCGCAACTTCACTCATGCTGTGGAGGCCAGCAGCGTTATCTGTCTGCTGGTACGTACTGGTACTGGTACTGCCTGGCCCTGACTCATGCAAAGCAAAGCAGCGCAGCTGCCAGCCGCCAGCACTTGAGCAGGAATCTGAATCTTCCCTTTTTATTAATAGTCGGGGGGGGCAATGAAGAAAATCTAAATCTGGAAAAAAAATATCGTACGTACGAGTATACTCAATACCTGGTAAAATATTCAAGATAAAAAACAAAACAAAAAAGTGCCAGCACAAGACGAGACAGCAGCAGTACCATTCGGGTACAGCAGTAGTACAAGGACAGCAGTAGTACAGTACAGTACAGCACAGTACAGGACAAGGACACCTACAACAGCGTGGACCAGCCTCAGCTTTCCTTTCCTATTTCTTATTACAGTAGTACCTGGTACCTGTACTGCTGTACCACGGGTATGTATGGCTATTATGTAGAAGGAACAAGTCCTAATCCTACTTTTTGCACGTTGATTTCTATGATATACGTGTTGGCGCAGACTAAATCTCCAACTGAAGGTCCTGATCCTTCATATATCATGCACACATGCAGCATGTACATATCGTAAGACCACCAGTACCAGTCCTCCTACGCGGCCCTTGGCACTCAGTCATTTCAGCCCCTAGGTACCCTGGGGACTGGCGGGACTCAGTCATTTCAGGCCCCAACGTACCCTTGGGACTGGTGGGACTCAGTCATTTCAGCCCCTAGGTACCCTTGGGACTGGCGGGACTCAGTCATTTCAAGCCCCCAGGTACGCTTGGGACTGGCGGGACTCAGTCATTTCAGGCCCCCAGGTACCCTTGGGACTGGCGGGACTCAGTCCTTTCAGGCCCCAGGTACCCTAGGGACTGGCGGGACTCAGTCATTTCAGGCCACCAGGTACCCTAGGGACTGGCGGGACTCAGTCATTTCAGGCCTCCAGGTACCCTGGGGACTGAGTCCTGCGAAAGGACTGGTACTGGCGAGTCATTGACTCAGTCCCGAGGACTGGTACTGGTACTCTGACGAAGTTTGCAAGTGTGTGTTCTTCACATTAAACCGTTTTCATACTCATCGACATCCAGCACAACCATTGTCCGTGCTGATTCTTCAACATAGGAGAAACACGACTTGTGGTCACAAGCTACCGCACAAAGATGATCCAGTATAAATAATGCATCGTACAACACACTGTCATGCCAGCGTACTGGGTACGACAGGCACAACAAAAATGCATACGCCCGCACCCGACATGCATCGAAAGAGAAAGCGAAGTAAATCAAAAGAAAAGAAAAAAGAAAAGAAAAAAAGACGAGAAAAAAGACAGAAACCAAAAGCTAAAAGGAATAAAACAAAAACAAGGTCCAGAGGACCAAAACATTCCAACCGAAAAATAGAGCCACAGCTCGCAAGCAATAGCGTTAAAAAGAAGAGCTACCCCGGGCACGAACGAACCTGGATGCACACGCATGAGGGGAACAGAATAAGACTACGTAGGAAGAAATAAAGGTAGACATGCAGAAATAAAGGCAGACGCAAACATAGAAAGTCACGGAAAGTCAAAGCACGAAAGTAATCACTTTCGAGGCAGCCGCCGCAGTTGGTGGCATCATTTCTGTACTACAGTCATAATTAGCATAGACAGGCAGGTTCTCCCTACTAGCCGGCCTCGTACCTTGCTACCCTGTCTGCCTTCTCCTTCCTGCTTTCGTCTACCGCGGATCCCTAGGTAAATGCTGTGCCACATATCATACATGTCAGCAAGTAAAATATATGTACTGCTGCTGCTGCAGGACAAGAGCGGTACATAAGCAGTATTATACGTCGGGTAGTACGTACGTACAGCAGTACGTGTTGTACCGTCACTACAGCATTACCGTAGAGTGATGCGTTCTGTTGCTGTATTAATATAATACAAACGAGTACCGCAGCAGTACAACGGCTTTTGTTTCGAGCTTCTTTGTCCTTTCCATGCCGGTACATTACACGGCGTAATAGACGAAGTAATAGACGAAGCGTACACGATGCATACGCGCAAGTGTTTTTTTGCCTGCACCACTTTGTTGTGTTCGATTTCCTTAGCTCAGCTCAGCTCAGCTCAGCACAGCGACGTGTAGGCTGTTTTCCTCGAGCATGGAGCTCTTCGCATTTGCAAGACGCCTGTTTGCACCATCTGTTCCGTTCCATACTTTTTGAGCAAGCGTAGCGGGATATAGTTGCACCAAATCACGAGCCTCTTTTGCCCCTTCACATAGGTCATGTTGTATTCTCCCTTGCGCGAGCGTGGCTGGGGGCGCCAGCCATACGCGGAGTGGAGCCTTGTACATATACATATGGCTGGGCTGCTGGTACTGCTGTGGCACCAGTGGTTGCTCTTCGATTTCGCAGAGCCTTGTGGGGTATTGCTGCTGTTCTGTTATCGATGGTGCCTAAACTTGGAAAGAGTGTTGATAGTGGTGTCTATGCGGACGGCCACTTCGTTAAAACGCTACCAATGTAGACACAAGAGCTCACCTGGTTCACGTGTCCAGAGGCGTCGGTAGCAGGAAGAAGTGTCCCACACGGGGTCCCAAAACAGCGGGAGTTCCATAAGTTCAATGCGAAGAGGCCATCTTGTCTGGGGTCCGGGGCCATTTGTTGTGTTTTGCCGCAACTCTGACTCGACTGCTGCCGCTGGCCTGCAAGGTTCGCTGCTGCAGTAACTACTACTGGAGTTGCTTCTGTGAACTGTTCCCTGATTCTCCGGTGGTTTGGCATACCACCAAGCCGCCTTGCCAGACTGGGCGACAGCACAGAACTCAGGAAGCTTTGTTTCCCGCTATGCGGCGCAATGCCAACCCCTGACGAATTGATTGTACTTGGGCACGTCGTGGTGGATGGATCATCCATCTTTTCGGACTGATTCAATTCTACCCTCTGTCGCCCCTGATATAAAGTTTTTAAAATACGACAACTGTGAGTTCGACGGATGATATCGATATTTGCAAGCTTCGTAATACCGAGTAATACCCCGAGCGCACATGTTCTACAGTTGGTTAATTAATTAAACAGCAGTGTTCTTAAATTTGATCAATACGAAGTCAAGCAGTTTTAACTTTTAACTGGACTTTCTAATTAATTATAGATATTATCGCTCGCATGTGTTAAAAAATATGGTATACGTACTCGTACGTGATACAAGATTTCTGCGCTGACGGCGTTCAATGAAAGCCCTCCCAAGACCATTGATGCTTTGCCACTGCTGTACAATTCTACGCCATACCAGGTATGAAATAATGAACACATAAAATATGTTCAAAAATGTGTATCTGGTAATGTTTTTGGTGAAACTTCGTATACTTCACATATATTTCTCGCCGTAAACAGCAACACTCAGTTTATATTTCAATTCCCAGGTATACGTGTTACAGCAGCTATGCTACTGTAAGTAGTACTGCTGTTTGTTGTGCTGCTTCCATGTTGTATCTTCACTTCAAAATGAACCACAATGCAAAAAAACGATCAGTACAGCAGTACACGCGACATATGTTAAGAATCTGATCATTAAGAATTTGAGGTTGAAATTTTGGGGGGGAAATAAGAATTTGACCTCTTTGTACTGAAATTCGTGTGGAGCACACCCAGTCTTACATAAGAATCCCAGTCTGGCCAAAAATAAGAGATTCTTAACATCTGTCGCGTACTGTATAGCGTAGTACCTCAAAAAACAGGTTCCAGGTACAGATTTTACAGTACTGTACATATCATAGTATGCTGCAACTGCAAGAAATGGTATGAAAGGTTCTCGATTATTCTTAGGACTAATAAAGTAACTGCTGTAACTACTGCAGCTGTTGTACCGGTATACTCGTACCAGGTATTCCTTAAATGCGTCGTCGCTACGAATATTAAAGAGCCGATTCCATGCGGCAGCTTTCGGGAGACCTGAGACCTGCCGGGATTTGCTTCATGTACGTTTTGAACAGCCCGTTTTGAAACCCAAGGGGTACATCGGGCAATACCACACCATGCACGTATGTATCATGTACCTCCGTTCCCCTCGCCGCCTCGGCAAGGCATGCTGGGAGGCATGCCCTATCAGCCTTGTAGCGAGTGGGATTAGGTATTTCTGGCCGGTGTAAGGCCGGACTCATCACTCGAGGAGTGATACCTTCTTGCTGTTGCGTGTGGCCGCGAGGTTTAGGCGTGGCGGTAGAGTTGGGTCGTATTTGTTGCGTCAGACACGGACACCTACGACGATTCGTGCGTCTTTTTTAGGCAGGAGCGGCCGAGCAGCAATGCACACTCGGGATGCCTGTGCGCGGAGGCAGGCACCACCACGAGCCACACTACAGCAAAGTCTAGGCTTGCATAGAGGGACTGCGCCGGCAGGAGGCTGGATTAGACGACGAAGGAGGAGGGAGACTGAGCGTCGACGGGCGGGGAAGAGACGGATTGAATTATCCCTGAACGAGACTTTTGTTTCCAGATCAGTACCGCAAGCTGCGAGTAGCATTTTCTGTTTTGGGACGAGGGAGAAGGGGAACAGACTGGAATTGAACTGGAATTGAGTGCCAACGAGAGCATGTGCGAAGGAGCTGGCCAAAGGGGCTACGGCGATGAGGCGGTCATGGAGAATGGCAGCAGGGCGGCACACACACGGAGACCCACGACCGGCATGCACGCCATCACGACTCGAGAGCAGCAGCAATAATGGTCGATTTTTTCTGGATTTTTGACGAGGCGGTACTTTACTGTAGTACTTACGTCTGACTCACTGGTTTTTGTGTGTTAGCAAGAGTTGTATACCCTTCATGGGGAACGACCCCCCGCAATTCTCAGGACGCGGTCTGTACTGCACTTTTTGTCAAATATACCAGGTAGTCCGGAAAGATGGGGGGATAGTTGATATTTGCATGGTGATTTTTGGATTAATTGCTTATTTTTTACAGCATGCCCGCGGGTCGTGACTCTGACAGCACTCCAGACAGCAGGCGTGTTCCTCTCTGTGGTCACGACTGCCGTGAATTTCGTACCGTGCAGAGAGCACTCCAGACAGCAACTACTGCTTTAGTCAGTAGCCACGAGTTGGTTAGTTGTGGGAATGAGGTGAACTCTATGCTGTTGTTGACTGGATACCCGCGGCCATGATAGTTCAGTTTGCACATTGAATTCGTTTCACGTGTGACGCCTTCTTCGTCTCGTCGTGTGTTTTAGGTGGGAAAGCGTCGTGCTTCCCGTCCGAGAAATTTGATTATTTATGGTTTTTAGGATCTTCCTACTGCTGTAGGGCTCCAGCACCTCTTTGTGCGACCACGGACTCCAGAGTTTTGACAAGAGTTAATGTGATAACAACACCAACAACATGTAGTATGATGTGTCTATGTGTGTATACAACTGGTGGGACGCGTGTGCCGTATGCCGCATATATATGCAGTACGGGCATATATATATACGTATACCATATGAGTATATATGAGTACGTATGTACTGTACTTCGTGTGTGCATGCAATGTACTGCAGCCCGCACCTCTCTCCCCTCTAACGTCCGTCCCACCCAAACATCTGTCAAATAGCAACCACGACTAAACAGACAGATGCGCCAGCTCCACCAAACAGCACCACCACCACCCGACAAACACACCAGACAGAAGAAGCACCAGCTCCACCACCAAGCAGCACCACCACCCCACATTATCAGCAGAGCAGCAGAACCGCAACACGTGTTGCACACGAGCGCAGAAAGTCAGTACTGCTGTATCATCCATCGTAAAAAAAGAAGATGGTTCGAAGTGTGAGCAACCTCCTTGTTATTCTCGGCACCATTTTTGCGGGTACGTCGCAGACGCTTGCCCATAAAGCGGGGGACCGCTACCCCTTCGGCGCCAAGTTCAGCGGCGACGGCACCTACTACGGCGACGTCCCCCCCGGCGACGGGCACTGCGCCATCGAGTACCCCGTCCCAGAAATGTACGACGGAATGATCCCGATGGCCGTATCTCTCTATGACATGTACGACGACTCGGCAATGTGCGGTGCCTGCATCGTGGGCGTCGGCACCGGGGTCGGTTCGGGAAAGACCCCCATTAAAGGGTTGTTCAGAGGCTTCGTGAGCGACAGCTGCGAGGAATGCGCCAAGGGCGACCTCGACTTCGCGAAGGTGGGGGATGGGCGCTGGGACATCAAGTGGAAGTTCGTGGAGTGTCGCTTTGGAGGCGACCCTAAGTTTATCTTCGAGGGCAGCAACGAGTATTACTGGAAAATCCAACCCCGTGGGACCAGGTCGCCCGTGATGGAGATGTGGATAGACGGCGAGAAGGCGACGAAGACCGTGGACAACTTTTTTACCGCTTCGGGGGGTCCCTACTACGGCAAGAAGGTGGTTAGGACGACCACCATGTTCGGGGAAAAGAAGAAGACAAAGGTTTCCTTGTGAATCGCCGTGGTGTACGCGCGAGGTCCGGAGTCTGGAAGAGGTGAGTTCTACGAGCGGGCGTGCTTGCTGTGTTGGCCTAACGATCGTTGCAGCTCAGAAACGAAATCAACGAAGAAGGTGTCCTTTTGTAAATCGCCGTGTGGTGTGCGCGCGAGGTCCGGAGCCTAGAAGAGGTGAGTTGTACAACTTACGAGTCTAGAAGAGGCGGAATTGTATGTATGATTTACAAGGACAGAAGAGGTGGGGTTGTGCGATTTACGAGTCTTGGAGAGGTGGTTTGTACGATTCACGAGCGAGCGTGCATGGTGTGTTTACATAAACTACTGTGTGTATACGAGCGGCTGCTGTCCCTTGCCGGGTATATATGAACAATGTGTGTTAGCGCCGTTATTTATGAAGCGTCTGCTGTGGTGAGATTGAGACTATTCAGCTGCAGCAACTGTTTTGTAGATGCCGCTTGTTACCGGAGTGTGCGTAACCAAACGTGGATGGATGAATTCGAGAGCTCCCGACCTCTACGAACTCTTACCCCCGTCCACTACTCCATCCCCCACGACCCCATGATGCCCTGGGCGCCCCTTGCCATTCCGTGCCGACCGTCAGGCCCGCAGCAAGTCCGCGAGGTGGCATCTACTTCCTTTGGGCGGAGGTTGCCTTCCTTGGGTATCGGCCAAAACCAGTCGGTGGACACAGAGAAACTTTGTTTTTGGTGTAGAATATGGTGTTTTTTGCGTGTAGAACTCTTCTTTGAGCGGCTGCATAAACCGTCGGGCCCGCAGCACGTCCATTCATTGGCACCTACTTCCCTTGGGCGGAGGTTGCCTGGCTGGGGTACAACTAACTCCAAGCCACTTTCGAGAGACTCAGAGCAACTTTTGGGGGAGTGTAGAGTACCAGGTATGATGGGTGTTCTTTCGTGTAGAACTCGTCTGCGAGCGTCTGCTTATTGGTGGTGCTTACTGTAGGGGTACTGCAAGTGTGTGGAGTGGAGTTTTAGTTGCAGGCAGTACGTGTCCTACGATAGAGGTATAATAGACTAAAGCACTCCAGGGCCAAAATATGTTTTATGTCTAACGGGGCTTCTTAACCCCTTTAGAGCCGGAAACGGGTTCTGGCGACAAACTACTTGGAAATAGTGTGGGGTACTTTTTTGCGGTAGTAAAAGGGTTAACCGAGGGACTATTACAGTACCCGATATCGTTGCATAGCCGTTTTTTTGCGTTTTTTGCATTGCAACAATAATCTTTGTATACAGTATCAATATGCCATAGGATTGTTCATGGAGTTGTACGGGTTTTTTCCCGTTTTTTTGTCAAGTTTGTTTTTGGGGGGTGGGGAGTACGTACGTACGCAGAGGTCTTCAAGCGAGGGAGTCTCACAAAAAAAATGGTGCACCGCTACCATCGCAGCATGTATGTGCTGGGGCAGTGCAGTGCCGAGTCACGTTCATCGGCGTATGTATGTATGTCACTGCACGTTTGAATGGTTTTGCCCAATGGGTCGTGACCGCAAGTGAATGATGATGTCCGTACCTATGTGCGGCGGTGGCAGCAGTAGAAGTACTATATATATTAACAACATTAATTATTAGTAATCGTCTGTTTCTATGGTTTGCCTGAATACCACACTATTACATACCACATCGCGACTTTTGAGCGCTTCTTTGTGTGATGCCAGTTGCAAACTCTGCCCAAGAGAGCAGGACAGACAGGCAGGTAGGTGGTCGATATCGCTCTGTTTCTCGGTGCAGATTGCTGTTGATGACTGCATGCTACAGCAGTCCTGTACGTAGTATAGGGGTGCACCTGAACATTTGTGAAAGGACTCGTGCTACGATAGATATTGCACTTTTTGGCCTCTTTGTTTCTGAATAACGGGGCCCCTTAACCCTTTTACTACCCCAAAAAATATCGTACACTATTTCCAAGTAGTTTTGTCCCCAAAAACCGTTTCCGGCTCTAAAGGGGTTAACCCAAAATCGTCCGAATGCCATTCTTGTCTAGCAATATGATATTTGTAAATGCCTATTTCATGGGTTTGCTCATCGGGCTGCCCTTCAAGTTTACTTAAAAACAGTTTTCGGGTGTTTTATGGAGCTCCTAAAGTAAAGAGCCTCAGAAAACTAATGGTGCACCTCTATCATATCGTAGCATGGTGGGGCGAAGCTCCTCATTTAACGAGCTGCTGGTTACGTCACCCAAAAGCATACATTTCAAAAAATTAAAGCGCAACTCGATGAACCATGTATGTGTCCCCTAGCTTAGGTATACAGACTGCAGGGAATACTGCCGTGTAAAACATAAACAACGAATAATTCCAAAGATGTTGGGTACAGTACAGTACAGTACAGTAGTCCCTCCACGGCTCCTGAGTTGAGGAGCTCCGTCAGTTCCCAGTGACAGTTTGGCATTGACCCTTTTACTACCCCGAAACGTATTCCACACTATTTCCAAGTAGTTTTGTCGGGAAAAGCCGTTTCCGGCTCTAAAGGGGTTAAAGTGCTAGACTATATGGCTACCCTTATCGTAGCAAGCGTACAGTAGTAGTTCCGCGGTTCCTCAGTTGAAGGTTGAAGAGCTCCGTCATTTCCCAGGGACATTTTGGTCGAAAAGTTCAATTATACTGTAGACTATAAGGCTACAGGCTGGTTCAAGCATACCGCCCAAAAATCCTTGAGGGCTCAATGTCCACGCCGTTTTTGAGAGTTAGTGTTATGGTACGACCTGGAAAGGCCGGTAATTACCTCAGAAATAGGTAATTGGTCCTTTTTGGCGTTGTTTGGATGGCGTTTTGGTACTAGGGGTCAACCTGATTCTAGAGGGGCGTGAGCCCCTAGCCCCTCTCGTCAGACGTCATCGTGGCTCCTGAAGGAATAATAAAGCTCTGTCTCTCTACTGCGTCTTAAGAAGCTCGTGAGGAATGTGAGTAACACCAAGGATAAGGTTAATAGGCAAACCTGCAGGAGATACCCTGTGTCTCCGCCCCGGTTTTGTTACATTAGACCCTGAATTTTTGCACACGTACGTGTGTAATGTGCCCCTGCCGAACCTTTAACGGATCGTTTGTTTTTTTTTCCCGCCAGATATTTCGGTTTTCATTTTTTTTTTGAAATTTGGGTCTTAAGGCCGAACGTTATGGTAGTACGATCTTGATTAAGAAAATCTTCCCATTTTTACCAATTCAAAGCAATTTTACTCGCGGAGAGCCCAAAATTGAAAAATTTGTCGAACGGATTTGTCCGAGCTTTCTTCCAGGGGTTTCCAGCGCACCTGGCTACTACTGTAGGGGCTCACTTTGATTTCTTTCGAAAATATTGAGGAGATGAAAACCTGCCACAGAACCATGTTTAATCGAATGTTGGCCCGATATGTAGGAAATATCGGTGTTTTTTTACTGATCCCCGACATGTTTGGCCAATCTTACCTCGAATGTAAAAACGTGTTACTGTGCCCCTGTAGCACCGAGCAGGTGCGCCGGAAACCTCTGTAAGAGAGCTCGGACAAACCATTTCAACAGAATTTCCGATTTTGGGTTTTGCCCGAGTAAAGTTGCTTCGGATTGGTAAAAGAGGAAGATTTGATTCATCAGGATCGTAGTACCATAGCGTTCGGCCTAATATACAAAGTTTACAGAATGTTGCACAAGGAACTTAAGGTGGTTGTTGGTTCCCTAGAAGAGACGCATAAAAACAAGAGGTGTGCCTACTCCACATGAGCCCGACGAGCCTTATATTAGCAAAGCCAACGCGCCACCACGAGCATAAAACCCACGAGCAGACACGGACCCTCGATCAGGTAGCAACAACGGGCGCTCGAGAAGACGGTTCACATTGAGTATACAGTGAATGAGATCTAGTGCATTGCCACGGCTAGCGGTAACACAGGGATAGCCCTGGGTTGGGCGTAAATGTATCGCGACCAAACCTGTATCGACATATCCCCGGAAACCGTATGAGCACCCTTGCGCAAACTTCCACCGACCGGAAACAGCTGCTCTTCTCGCCCTTGAGCATGTGCATGTAGGCCAGGGGTCTGCAAGGGTGTGTACGAGGTCGATAAAATGATTGTGCAGACAGATCTCACGACGGCATCGACTGAAGGCGTCGTGACTAGAACATGTGCTCTCATCTAAGCACCGCGTAGCTAGACCATTCTTATCCAAGGGTGCAGGTCATGAGCGGGCGAGACGAACATTCGTGAGGCCAATACTCAACACATCCGCCATAAGGGCAAGCGAAACATCTGACCACAGGAGTGGTTGGCTTCCGCTCACCCATGGAAAAGCAAACCGGCCACTCCCGAACATGTGTCCGACCTGATTGTAACCGAGCGAGTGCAAAGGCAGCAACGAAAACGACAGCGGAACAAGGGCGGTGAATGTTTGGTGTTTCGTGTTAGCACACCTACGTACGTGCAAAGGTAAATATGTGGACACAGGCTGCATATCGGTAGGGGGATAACGGCAGCAAAGTTATGCTGGTGTATCAAGCACCTCTTTCAAACCAGCAAAGGAAGGCAAGACATCCAGCTGCGTGGAGTCAAATCTCCCTCTGTACGATGCGTGCTATGATAGAGGAAGCACGTTTTGACTGAACGCTTTTCTGAACGGCGGGGCTCCTTAACCCAAAATCGTTGAGATGTTATTCTTGTTTTGCCTCCTAATTCGTTGTATGCCTAGGCCATGGGATGGTTCATCGCGTTAAACTCAAAAACATTTTATCAAAGCTGGGCTTTGGATGAGATACAGAGCTCCCAGAGTGGAGAATCCTAGAAACCGAAGGGGCACCCCCATTATAGCGTGTGTCGTACCATCACCGGTAGCACACACAGTCATGGCCTCGGTCACGACCCAAATCGTATATAGCCCCACTGCGGTGGATCTGTTATTGACCTCGGGCCACACCCACCTCTCGATCCCGGCTACGAGTCGAGTCAATTCCGGCCATACGTTCTCGACGAAGATGTTCATCGCCGGTCCAGGTTGGCCGTGGTCCCGGCGGCCCGGAGGTTTGACTACTCCGACCGAGTAGTCACCCGGTCGCGGTGGCATCCCCAGGCCGCCTCCCTCGCAGTCCCCGATCCCCTCCATCTTGTTGAACTCGCCTTGTTCTTGGGACTGGCCCGGCTGCCGCTCTAGGCCCGCGTCGTGCGGCCCCTCCATGCCCTCCCCTCTGGCGTTCACCGCCTTACCCTCGTTTCTGATATCTTGGAAGAACGCCTTGTGCATGCACCGGTTGGCGGTAAAGTAGAAGTTACGGAGATCCGTCTCAAGCACGAATGGTTTCGCCTGCGGGGCCGCGGTGTGCAGGAAAGGACGTACATAATCGGTTGACGCTATTAAACAAATACCTCAAAACCGGGGTCCAGAGCACAGGCAGAAGCGTGCTGTACAGCATGTCGGGAGGGGGTTAACCCCCAATCACAATTGTCGGCTTAATTACGGTATAATGTACTGGTAGCTTGCAATACCTCTCGGGGGGGTTGGGTAGGGGTATTCAATAGGGAACCGTACTCTCACTGGTGACGCATATCTAAATGCCCTAGCTTCCGAAACTCCTTCATGTATAAGGACGGCGACAGCGTGTATACCACCAGGCGATTGATCTGGTGCTAGCATTTTTATGACTAGCGTGTACCTTCCTACATTCGCAGGAGCAATGTTTTGGGCTAGGGCGGCCACCGTTCGAGCGACGCGAAACGAGCGCTCATGAGGTCACTGCTTCATCCACAAGCACCTCCTACTAACCACATCCATGGGGAATCAAACAATCGAAATGTCTCGTATCATCACCCAACTAAAGGACGGCACCGTCTCACCGCGGGGACCACGATGTGTTCCTCCGATTTGTCCTGGAACTGGGCTACAACGCTCGGAACACGGCAGCCGTAATGAAACAGCCTCGCATCGTCTCCCTCCGCCAGTAGCATATTTTTCATGTCCTGCACTCGTACGTACGAGCGAGAACCGAAACTTTCATGATATAAACAAAGTAGTTTGAAGTACCAATCACAGGCGAGGAGAGCCTTCACCTTATCCCAAGGAATAAACGCTCATGCAGGAAGTACGGCCGCCTTAAATTCAAATTAGTACCGCACTTTCAAAAGAAACCTTAACACAGGTGTTTGGTTCGTGCAGCCACGCCAGCGGAGCAGGGGCATGGTGCCACAACGTATATGCCGTGATTGCCGCCTGAACACCTCCGGGGTGCGGGGTGGTGATAGCGTGCGCCACACGTTCGGGGGTATGTTTCAACGCAGCACAGCTACACTTGTACCAGCCCCCGTTTATGTTTGAAACGCTCGCACCGGTACACTCTAACGGTAGGAAAACACGATCCAACATTCACGAAAATGGCGATTTCGCCGTCGATGTGCAACGACGAGTCTCGTAAATCGCGCCATGCGCGCTACTGGTCCAGTGCAGTATGTTAACCAGGTGGCGTCGTCTGCATCTATGGTTGTCTCACCGAGGGGACCACGCTGGCGGGCAGTCGCCCCACGATGCTGTTCGCGAAAGCAGTATACCTCTGGCTAGTCTCCTAACATTTTCACCAACGATCATGCGGAGGTAGACCACGGCACGGCGATATATTTCAGGCGCCGAAATCAGGTGGAGAGCAGACGAAAAAAAGCCGGAGCGAGACAAGGAGGGGAGCACCACGGTACAGGAAGAATGGAAGCGATGTAAATAGAAAACTTGAAAGAGGACGTGTTGAAGCCCCACATTGAAATAAACTCCCTGCATCATTGCAAGCGAGCATTCACGGGGGAGGGGGGGTTGGCAGGTGCCCACCATCTGATCGAGGTCTAGCTAAGGCTTTTCACGTGGCGAACATACGGTCGTCGTGGCCGAGGCCAACCTCCTGTATGTATTTTGAAGTCTAACATTTGTGTAGTTGGGTATCGACGGTACAAACAAGGCAACTTGCCAATCGCGACGTAGTGGACCACAAACAACACGGCTTGTAAACCTGCCGTATCTATCCAATAATGACGGTTATCCAAGGTAACGTTGGAGTATGTCCGTTTGCGCACTGCCGTAGAAACAATCGTGTATGACCGGTGTGGATGAGTAAAGGATTAAGCCACTGGATCACCGTCGAATTCCGGCACCTCTAGTCATCGACATCACCGACAACCATCAGTCACTTGGGAAATATTTCATATTTCGCTCGGGCCGCGCCGAACGGAAAATATCTCAGACGTCTTGACTGCAACGGAAAACGATCGGCGGGGTAGCTAGCAACTTGTCGCTGCGTCGCCTGGTTAGGTTTCATCTAGCCGGGACACAAACGCCGAAGAAGGGCAGCCCCGAGCCCAATTAAGCTGTGCTTTCTGCCTGCCATGGTGTGTGTTGGGAGCGGTGCAACAGATGTAGGCAGCGATGCTACTTGTGAACTTGCCTCATCCTCCAGGAAGATTTGTAAGAATCCCATCATCAGGTAGGCTCTGCGAAGCGAAAGAGGGGAAGGCGTGATATCTCAGAAAACAGAGGCGGTAAAGCGGGGCCTCCGCTAGAGCTCCTATCTATGAACCGATCAACCCACTACCTATGCCAGTTCATCCGTTTGCACCCGTTAGTACTGGTTTCCATTGACCCCACAACACATGACACTATACAGGAAAGCACACCTGTTATTTTCCAGGGGTGGGTTGAGCTGTTGCTCACTTGGCAATTAATTCTGCCGCCGGATCAGTGCCCGGTCAGTCAGCTGGTTAAAAACAGTTGGGCACTCAATCGACTCATAGTTACAACGTTGGCGTGTTCGTGCTTCCAAAGATTCGTTAGTACTTCAGCATGGTCTTCCGATTCACAGGCCTGTCCACCAATGGCCACCACACCAACGAAGCCAGACCTCGAGACATCCCAGCCACTCTTTTTTGCGTACATCAAAACGAGCACGCCACCTTTACTGCCGTGATGTGGACGACACCCAGCATACTATACAAGGCACTCCGTACGATACCCTTGAAGGTACAGGGTAATAAAGTTTGGGAGCGCCGTCGTAGTCAACACTAGCTGTTGACGAAACGAACAGGTGGGGTGCCTTGACACGGCAACTCTAGTCGTGGCTTTGTTCGTGTCGTCTACAGTCCTCGTATTGCGTTGTGTTGATGCAAAAACAAAGCGTGGACGCCTTGATTAGGTGAGACACTGTCGAAGGATGCACACACCGAAATCTACAGGTACGGCCAAGAATCTGCTACTACCATGCCGTGGGTGGTTCGCGCTTGCCTCGTCCCTCCATAGGATCCGCACCAATCTCTTACCAAAACAAAACACGTCCATTGGCGCGAGGCGATAGTCGCCCAAGCGCCGCACGACGCCAAAGAACCCTCACCTGGCCGTCTCAACGGTGGAACTGTCGAAACACTCCGTCAAGGCATCGTGGGCGAGCTGCAGGTAGCCCACAACCTTGACCTGTATACACAGTAAATGCGAAAACAATAGACTCGGTGATTTCCTGGTCGCTCCAGCGCACTCAGCGAGCGGGTGCCGGGGACCGTAGGGGGCAAGAAACATTTCATCTGTTCGTCACTGATCAGAGGCGTCCTCGGTGGTCCAGGCAATGGTAAAGCACGATCATACGGCAAGCGGAATAGATACACGTGCTTCCACCCGGGATGCCGTCCACCGTAGGTATAGAGCGCCCATGTCGCCCATTCCAAGCACCAAGCAAATAACAAACGATGGTCTGAGCGTTGTTATTCTCTTGCGCCCCCTCGCCCACGGCACCGAATCAAACCGGCATTGGACGAATGCTACGATAGAGGTTGCACTTTTTGGCTTTTTTGTTTCTGAATAACGGGGTTCCTTATCCCAAAATCGTCCGAATGTCGTTCTTGTCTATCAATATGACTTTTTTACGCCTAGTCCATGGGTTTGGTCATCGGTCTGCCCTTCCAGTTTACTCAGCAACAGTTCTCGGGTGTGATATGGAGTTGCTAAGTGAATAGCCTCAGAAAAAAAGGGTGCACCTCTATCGTAGCATGAGTCATTGGTTAGGACAGCGGCCCGCTTTTTCAACGCAAACGATTTGCTACTGCAATACTTTCATCATCAGAAACGAGGACGTTAGTCACAGTGTTGTACGCATTGCATTGAAGAACGGGTACAGTAGTTCGGGAACGACCCGAAGCCGGGACGAGAACGACCCGGGAAGAACTCAAGAAGAGTGGTCCGAACACGCTCCAACATGTTTCCTACTATTGATAGAACCGTTTTTGTACATGACGTTAGTTCCAACATCGGTAGTCCGTTTAACGTGATGAATGGGCGGAGGCGTTTACAAAGTGAAAGAGGTCCAACCACCAGACCATGCATAGAAGCTTCACCACTGATATGAACTAATGGAATAACGTAGCTCTTCGAAGGAGATCACTCTGGTTGAAGCATAAACGCTTCGACAGACACCGGAATACTCAATCAAGCAAATGACCTGCCTCCGAGGCAGTCCAGCCTAAACAAACGAAAGAGACGGCATGGACAAACAAAACCCGCTTAACCAAGCGGCCCGGATAGCGTGCATGCATACTCTACTCGTCTGGTTGGTGTTCGTCGTACCTTCGGGTCAACGGGATAGATGCCACGGGCCAACCTCGAAGTAACGCGAGCGAGAAGGGTGCATCCTGTGTGTATATATATACTGTATATGCGAAAGGAATATCTCCCCCAAATACGTTTTTGCGTATACAATTATTCACAAAGTAGAAATAGCGACTGTAGAGGACAGCTGTGCCAATCAGTTTCGTACATAGAAGAGTCAAACTTACGAAATCCAAGGGGCAACCCTGCACTAGCGCTCCAAGGGCGATCGCGCACCACAGGATGCATTTGGAAGAGTGGTCTGCTCTATCTTGATGTCGCAATTCTTCGTCGTCCGCCCGTTGCTCCACCGCCTGGCGATATGCCACTCCCGGTCCCTCCATGAGGTTGTCCTTGTCTACCCTACGCCTGTCTTGCCGCTGTTTTGGCTTGCAGCTAGTCATGAGCGTGACAATCGCCTGTCGAACCACGCTGCGGCAGACACGATTGGAGTTAGAGTGTTCAAAGGAGACCGGATAACTACATAATCCATAGACTAGAGTTTTCTCGGTTCTCTTTGTGGTTGTGTTTACACTGGAACAGTACTTAGTAGGTTGCAATCCCCTCTTCGCATAGCACCGATTGTGCCGTTTCTGCTGTCGAATGTCCCAATACCGTGTTGTCAGCAGCTGCCTCGCCGGCCACAAATATCGGTCGGATCAGGGGTCAAGTAGGCCCTCTCGGAAACGACGAAAGAGGTCGCCTGGCTAAACTTCGAAGGTCCGCTTTCCCTGGACGGAGGCGTGTAGTCATACCCGCGTGGGACAATACGTATAACTAACCTTCCGCTGGCGAGGGGGAGGAAACCCAAGCACTCGAAATAGTCGTTTAAGAAGGCGTTTTCCTGCATCCCCACAAGACCCGTGGCCGGAGACGACTTTAGTCGACACCTGCAGTAGACATTGTGTGCACCACGCGACAAGTCGGATTCTGAGCAAGATGAGATGGTCGCAACTGGCTGGCCTAATTGATATGTTCGGCAGCGCCCTGCGATGACTCCGCAAATTACACACTGTTTTCGTTGGGCTGTAGGAGAATTGATTGGTGGCAGGTCTGGTCAATGGAGCGCAAATTTATAACTTGCAGAAATGGAGCGCCGCGTGGCGAAGGGGGCTGGAGGAGCACCATGCTAGAGGGAGGTCCACCGGGTTAGGGGTGCGCGACAAAGGTGCCGTGAAGTGGGCGAACGCGCAACTCCTATGTGACACACTGACGCATGCAAAGGTCGGGCCTGCACTTACGCTTGATTTATTTTTAACGTTTTTCCATCCCATTTATGTTGTCTTTCGCCCTCCCAACGTCACTCCCTCCTGTCCGTAACTCAGATCCGGGGTCACACAGGTCACAAAGCAGGCTTGTCTCCCCCCTCTCCTCTTCGGTACGTGCCTTGCTCTCTTATCGGGGGAAGGGGTCAGCACGTTCTTCCCTCGGCGACTCGCGTGAAGTTGCTGATGTGTGGGTGTTGCGGTTGTGCTGGCGCAAGATCCTATCACTCTTGTATGGAGGCGTGCGAGGACCGGGGTGGCACGTCATGGCACGCAACAGTTCTCACTAACGAGGCTCTCAGTTTTCGAACTAACCAATATTGTTGGAAATACGTAACTCGTATTTCGACGCGTGCTACGATACAGGTGGCACTTTTGGGTCTTCTTGTTTCTGAATAAGCGGGCTCCTTAATTTAAAATCGTCCGAATGTCATTCTTGTTCAGCAAAATGTTTTTGTTTTAATGCCTAGTCATGGGTTTTCTCATTGGCCTTCCCTTCGAGTTTACTCAAACGCAGTTTCGGGTGTACTATGGAGCTCGTAAGGTGAAACAACCTCAGAAAAATAAGGATGAACCTCTATCGCAGCATGGGTCTTTCAAAGTAAGGCCATGATATACTGGTAGCCCACCGGGCTTGCACGTTCTTGGTTACCCTCCGACGCTGAGGTCCCGTGTAGTGTGGAGAGGAGGACATCAGGCGAGGAGCCTCATATGATGCACCTTAGATTCACCCCTCCCAGCCGCTGTAGCGTGCTTCCAATCGCTCCGACTTGACTACACACCTAGTCACCGTTCAGCTTCACGTATATCCGGCTTGTCGTACCACGTTGTGAACAGTCACCTAGATCTTGAAACCGCCAGGGTGTTGCTCATACAGCGAAATACAACCGGATAAGTAGAACATTACTGGACTAAGCGGACGTGTGACTCTCATTTCTTCTACCGTGCAACTTCTGAGCAGAACCGGCGATGAAACCGAACCAGCTCGATTCTTCTGCCTCTTCCGGTTCAAGAGCTTTGAGGCAACCCCTCCGTTGCATAAATACCTCTCGAGGGGAATGGTGCCAAGAAAGCGCGACGTGCTCCGCCCCCTTGATGTCACGGTCATTCCCGCGGTGGGCGTTGCATGGGCCTGTTCCACCGATCTCTTGGCACCGCATGGTTCCCTCAAATGAGTAGCTGCTGTTGCCCTCGACCTCGTCTTGGTCGGCTGCTTCCGGCGGTAATGGCAGTCAATATTGTTTTGTTCCATGCAGGGGCTGTCCGGTGTCGTCAACCAGTCATCCGCGAGGTGTCAAGAGCGGCATGAAGACCCGACAATAGACGATAGGGAGAGAAACGCGGAGATTAAAGAAGGAGCGTAGAGGGAGACGAGATGCAATGACCAAGTATTCCATGTATCAAGGGAGATGAATAGCTTTGTGTCGTACGTAGGTGTACTGAGGCTTTGGTTTCCCACCATAGGCATAAAGGCTCACATTCATTACGGCAGTTCCTGTGTGGGGAATGGTATGATTCCACACCTCGGACAGCTCATGGGCTAGCTCATTTGTCGTGTGTATAGCTCAAGCCTTCAAGACTTGCGCAGATGAGATACTGTCTGTAGGTCAAGCCGGAGAAACATGTGTAGCGCATGTAGCTCCTTTAGCTCATTGTGGACCGAATGAGCTCACTCATGTGGGTCCAATAGCCAACGTTTTGAAAATATGTGCAGCGGATGAGTTATCTTCTATACCTTAAACTTTGAAAACATGTGCAGTAGGCCAAGCCGGGGAAAACATGTGCAGATGAGCTATCGCTTATAGCTCTAGCCGGGGGAAACATGTGCAGCTCATGTAGCTCCTATTGCTCATACGAACCAAACTACCTAGCTCATGTAGCTCCTATAGCCCACCTTGTTAAAAATACATGCAGATGAGCTATCGGTCATAGCTCAAGCTTTCAAAGCATGTACAGATGACCTATCGCCGATAGCTCATCCCGGGAAAACGTAGGCATAGCTCATGTACGCAGTATATATATATATCTCATTGTGCTTTCCCGGCGAGGCATGTGCTAAGTTTTAACACCCTCACTGCTCCAGCCTGTATTTACTCCACTTTGAATACAATCTAGAACGTTCCATTTATATCACCGTGTGTAGAAAAATGCCAGCTTACCGTTTTTTAACTCGACTTTTTTTGTCCTATACTGAAATATAGTATGTCATATTTCTTTGTATGGATCCTGGTCAACTATATGATCGATGTTATTTTCGTAAGTTCGTTTTCATAGTCACACTTCCTACTGAAATTAAGCAAACAAAAAAATTGCCTTGGTCAAGTGATTTATAGACGTGACTTTAAAATATTGATAAGGATCTTGTACGGAAATAAATAGTCTTGTCTTGATCAAGAGAAAACGTTGTCCAAATTATTACACCCCGGATACCAGGTAAATGATTTCACTGAGGAAAGAAGATTATATGAGCGATTCCAAAAGGTCTCGTCTTTGAAGTCCGCGCGCGCGAACTTCGACCCGGATTTGTTATGTGTTTTGTTCTATTTTTCTCAAAACGTGAAGGCGATCAGTATTGAAAAGAAACGAAAAGCGACCAGAAACGCCTCCGATCCCATGTATAGCCATTATGTGGATGCCTGGGTTGTTGTTGGTGCCGTTCACGTATGATACATATTTCATACCTGGTACATACCACCTGGGGCGTATTTTATACGTATCCGCATTGAAATATTAAAAAAAACAAAATAACGTCAGCTGTGAATTCTCCCGATCGGTCGATAGTCAACTTTGCAACCTGCGTACGTACTCCGTTTGCGCGTTTCCTACTTCCTACGCCCTTGCACCCTTGCGAGTGGCTACTGGCGGGTGTCTCCCCTGGGTGCTACCAGAGTCTACGAGAGGACAACGCTTATAGGCGCGATTTGCAACTGTGATGTTTCGGCCCATACCATTTCGAGAGCACCATAAACAATAGATCACGCTGCGCGAGGGGGGGACACAAGCTACTACTGGGAAGTTTCCCTATTATAGGTACATCATACTCCCCGTAAATGTTGTAGCAGGTGACACCAAAGATGCTGCAGTCTTGCGGCCCATGACGAGATTGGATTTTGCCATATGGCAAAAAAAGCCTCTTCATTGCGGGGGGTGTACAGGCTTCCAATATTATTTTGTTCCGCCTGCTGTCTGTTGTCTACTGTCTGCTGTCTATTGTCCGTCTGTCTGCGTTTTTAGTTTCACATTTTGGATTGCCAGAGTTGTATATACGTGGCTGATTTCCACAACCCCGGTATCTGCAGAAGCGGGCCAGTCCGGGCTAACGCGCGGGACTTTATGTTTCATTGCAAACCGTCTCGATTCGCCCGCGGTCAACGTTGTTGCTGCTTTTGGTGGCCTGGCTGCTGCTGTTGTTTGTGCTTTGTTTACGCGGCGGGACTTCGTGTTTTTTGGTTTTCTGCTTCCTCGAACGCACACTGCCTACTGCAAGTACTAGGCAGCCTTGCCTCACTTACCTATATACTTTTAACAGTACGTGTTTGTACTTGTCCTTATGTGCAGCTCGTGAGCTAGCTCATCTATCGCATATGAATCACCCCTTCGAAACATGTTCAGACGGGCAGTTCTCTGTAAAGGTCAAGCTTTCAAAACATGTGCAGGTAAGCTATCGCCCATAATAATCGAAGCTCAAACTTTGAAAACATGTACAGATGAGCTATGATACCGCCTATAGCTCAAGCTTCACAAAAAATGCATGTATGTGCAGATGCGCTGCCGCCTATAGCTCAGGCTTTGAAAGCACATGCAGATGAGCTATCGCCTATAATAGCCCAGTCCGGGAACATTATGTGCAGCTGAGCTACCGCCTATAGCACAAGCCGGTGGGGAAATAATGTGCAGCTTATGTACCGTCTATAGTTCGTTCCGACCCGAGTGAGCTAGCGCATGTAGCTCCTATTAGTGCTCATCCTGGGCAAAAAAAGGCCGATGGGCTATCTTCTATACAGTACGCGACAGATGTTAAGAATCTGATCATCAAGAATTTGAGGCTGAAATTTTAGAGAAAAAAATAAGAATTTGACCTCTTTGTACTGAAATTAGTGTGGAGCACACCCAGTCTTACATAAGAATCCCAGTCTGGACAAAAATAAGAGATTCTTAACATCTGTCGCGTACTGTAGCTCATCTGGCTTTGAAAGCATGTGCAGATGCGCTACCTCCTGCAATAATAGCTGAAGCCGGGAAGACAGTGTGCGGAACATGTAGCTACCAGCGAGGTACTCGTACCCTCGAAGAAGAGCAAAATATAGCTCGAGCTACGGTGAGCTGATCTGTCCGAGGTGTGGAAAAGCTTCGAACACGGCGGCGAGTGATGGCAGCTGTCTATCGGTGAATTACAGGATAGGTCTACTACGGCGAAGCTGGTGGAGGGGAAGACTTGCGGCACTATTTGCTGCACTCCACAACCACGGTATTTGTGAGTTAGACCTGCCGTACTGACTCTACCTATCTACGCACAGTACATGGTAACACGGTGAGACTTGGGCTTTCAAATTGAAACTGTTCAAGTGAGCGGTTGAAGGGGGTTATACTGCAATTACTCGTGAAAAGGTCAGATAAGCAATAATACCTGGTACGAAACACGACGAAGCAGGAAACATAAAAATGCCCTGAACTACTACTACTACTACTACTACTACTACTACTACTGTACAACAGAACGTAAAACCAATATACAGGTTGCGGGAATTTGGCGGGTTAAAGTCCTGCAGCAAGGCGGTCGAATAACTTCGGACGAAACGGAACAATATTGAAACATTTAATTTGCGTTGCCGCCCTCTCCCTCGTTCTGCCTCGCTGATAGTGTGTACAACGTGACCCGTGCACCTCGTTTGTGCCATTCTACTACCACAGTGTGTCGTCACTTAAGCAAGACGTGTACAACTGACTCATATGACATGCTACGATAGGGGTGCGCCACATTTTTCATGAGGCTCTTCACTATGGGAGCTCCATATTATCACACCCGAAAACTGTTTTTTGAGGAAACCGGAAGGGCAGTCCGAGGAGCAAACCCATGGGACTAGCCATTTTAAAAATCATATTGTTAAACAAGATTGACATTCGGACGATTTTGGGTTAACCCTTTTACTACCCCAAAAAGTATATCCCACACTATTTCCAAGTAGTTTTGTCGCCAAAAAACGTTTCCGGCTCTAAAGGGGTTAATTAAGGAACTCTGTCATTCAGAAACAAAAAAAGCCAAAAGGTGCTACTACCTCTATCGTAGCACGAGGCATGTCCAATGCGTCGGATAAAGCAAGTGGTCGACATTTTCTCAGCCAGGGCTTGTCGCGTGCCCCCATCAAAACTAATCTGTCTTACCAGAGTCCCGCAATACCCACCAGTTCTGAATGTAGCGTTTCCAATGCAATACGTAGGGTATGTCCAAGGAAGACCTTCAATTATTGATGGCGTGTGTGTGCTCAATGCGACCGACGCGAGTCTACACGAGGGAAGAAAA